>PVIH01005679.1:0-120826 GCA_004025045.1 Sigmodon hispidus | reverse complement strand
TCTTCTTTATTTATTTTGTATTTATCAAGAAAAACAGTAAAATGAATTTAAAATGCTGATAAGTTAACAATAACTATGAAGAAGATAAAAATCATAAGTATGACTTATCAAGGGTGATAATGCAAATAAGATTACTACACATATATTTACTTTGTGTTCAGCTTTCCCTCTGAATTTTTTCTTTTTCATCCCTGTATATGCTTATTCAAGGTCCCTTCCCCCTCCTGCCACATCAGGTCATTTTTTCTTCTCCACAACTCCCCATCCCCTCCCTGGGCAGGCAGCAGACAGTCCTATGATCCCACTGACCCAATAATGCTTAGATGCAGAAAAAGCATTTGACAAAATCCAACACTCCTTTATGATTAAAACCCTGGAGAGATCAGGAATACAGGGAGAATACCTAAATATAATAAAGGTGATTTACAAGAAGCCGACAGCCGGTATCAAACTTCATGGAGGAAAACTCAAAGCAATCCCACTAAAGTCAGGAACTAGACAAGGATGTCCTCTCTCCCCTTATCTATTCAATATAGTTCTGGAAGTTTTAGCTAAAGCAATAAGGGAATGAAAAGAGATTAAGGGGATACAAATTGGAAAAGAAGAAGTGAAGCTATCTCTATTTGCAGATGATATGATTGTATACATAAGTGACCCACAAAATTCTTCCAAGGAACTGCTACAGTTGATAAACACCTTCAGCAATGTAGCAGGATACAAGATGAGCTCAAAGAAATCAGTAGCCCTTCTATACACTAAAGATAGAAGAGCTGAAAAAGAAATAAGGGAAACATTACCCTTCATAATAGCTGCAAATAGTATTAAATACCTTGGAGTAACTATAACCAAAGAAGTAACAGACCTATTTGACAAAAATTTTAAATCATTGAAGAAAGAAATTGAAGACGATATCAGAAAATGGAAAGCTCTCCCATGTTCCTGGATTGGTGGGATCAACATATTAAAAATGGCAATTCTTCCAAAGGCAATCTACAGATTCAATGAACTGCCGATCAAAATCCAAGCACAATATCTTTTGGACCTTGAAAGAACAATAGGAAAGCCATGATTTCCAAAACAATTTTACTCAACAAAAGAACCTCAGGAGGTATCACCATCCCAGACTTCAAGCTATACTATAGAGCTTCAGTAATAAAAACAGCCTGGTACTGGCATAAAAACAGACTTGTGGACCAATGGAATAGAATTGAGGATCCAGACATTAACCCAAAACCTATGAACACCTGATCTTTGACAAAGAGGCCCAAAACATTCAATGAAAAAAACATAGTATATTTAACAAATGGTGTTGGCATAGTGGGATGGAAGTGTGTAGAAAAATACAAATAGCTTGTCACCCTGCACAAAACTCAAGTCCAAGTGGATCAAAGACCTCAACTTAAAGCCAGCCACTTTGAACTTGATAGAAAAGAAAGTGGGAAATACACTTCTACTAACTCGCACAGGTGACCACTTCCTAAATGTAACACCAGGGGCACAGACACTAAGACCAACAATCAATAAGTGGGATCTCCTGAAGCTAGGAAGCTTCTGCAAAGCCAAGGACACTGTCAATAGAACAAAACTACTATGTTCATAGCAGCATTATTTGTAATAGCAAGAACCTGGAAACAGCCTAGATGTCCCTCAACTGAAGAATGGATTAACAAACTGTGGTACATCTACACAATGGAATACTACTCAGCAGTAAGAAAAAACGATATCCTAAAATTCACAGGCAAATGAACACATGCTTCATTTTTTTCACCTTTTCCAAATGTAGGAGGATACATTAATTAAGACCAATTTAAATGTTTTTTGTTTGTTTGTTTTTTCGGAGGGACAGGAAAGAAGGTTAAATTCTTGCTGCAAACCACAACCACTGAACAGCTTGGGATCAGAAACATCTTGGACTCACTTCTTGGAGGAACACCTAGAGGAACCTCCCTCTAGAGGAACACCTTACTCAGTCTCGATGTTGGAGGGAGAAAACTGGATCTGTCAGGAGTGAAGGCTGAACTAAGCAATATTGGGACCGTGGGATCTTGGGAAAGTCTGCCCAGGGCGAGATGTCCAGAAGAGAGAATGATCTGATGTGGTGGGAGGGGGAAGGGACCTTGAATAAGGATATACAAGGATAGAAAGTGTGACTTCTTCGTTCATAAAAATAAAAAATAAATAAATTAAAAATAAATAAATAAAAATATGCCCATAAATTTTTTTTTGGAAAAAAATTGTGTTGATTGCTTTTTAAAATGAAAGACAAAGTTACAAAACTGTGTTGCATGATTAACATAAAACTAAACATGTACATTGGTGATTCAAGCAACACAATTAAAGGGGTAGGATGATAAAACAGTGTGAAAGGTAACATTGACATCCCCCTCTCCCATTCATGGTTTATACCTAATGTTCTATCTATAGGAAGCATCAAGTGGTAAGGGAATGAAGAATGAAGGATGAGGTACAGCCATGATGGAAAACAAATTTAAAACACATTTTTAATATGTAGAAATCAGGGACAATGTGTCCTGAAATTTAGCAAACAAATAATTACAGAAACCTTCTAAGCAATAATTTCAAGTAAAGGCAGAGTAGCCGCATCACTCTCCTTGACAAGGCCACCTTGTGATTACACCATGTTTCAGGAGACAAGTTATACCGTTTCAAATTCAAAGTCGATGAAGGCATCTAAACAGAGCAAGCCACATATTTCTTGCCCCTCCTTCCTCATGTTCCTCAGAAGGCCTGTGGCATTGCCTGTCTGCCTACAAATCCTGTGGAACTTCATTGAAGCCACTGAAAAGAGGCATCATTTTGAACAGTGAAGCAGGAATTAATTTACTTCCTTTATGTGCTGCAGGCAATTTTGAGTATATTTTACTGGCTTCCCCTATAGGAGTAGCAAACAATTTCTACAATGGCCCATTACATATTTGTTGCTAAAAATTATAACCTACTTAACCTTTCCCAGAGTAGGCTTTCCATATATTCTAGTACTATTTGAAGATACACTTTATGCTCCCACATTTTAGTTCATAATTTAATTAAGCCATATATTTAAGTCATTTTTGAGTTTATACATCATGGGAAGGGGGCCCTTTAGGCCATTTGAATGGTGATAGAGAAAGTAAAGTAAGTTAAAATCCCATACGCTCAAAGCACTTCCATGTTATTATAATTGATGAGACAATAGATGATGTTTTCTTCTCTATAATATTTTAATAACCTATTAAATGTATTTTTATGAGGAAAATAATTTTAAAGTTCAGCAGATTGATTATTTCATTCAAAAACTAAATTACTTTCTAAAATGTAATTTAATAAATCTTGATATTACAGAGTTATGTGTTATACGGTGCTTAAATTGAATTGGCATTGGCGATTTGGTTGTATGTGTGTGTGTTTATTTGTGATTTGACTTCCCCTATAATCAAATAAATAGCCACCCTAAGTGCCATCACAGAACTTACATCCAACAATGAATAGAGGTAGAGGCAGAGATACATGGCTGAGAATTGGACTGAGTTCCTGGTCCAGCTGATAGGCTGGGTGGGGGGAGACTCTATATGAGCAAGGGAATAGAAATTATGAAGAAAATTCCAACAGTGATGGCTGGCTGGAGCTCTGAGGAGCTCACTGAATCAAGATGAGCAACCGAGGAACCATCAGGAAAAAGAACTAGGCCCTCCAATGATAGGCAACTGTCCACTGACATGGGTAGTACGTGGAGCCTCAAGTGGAGATATCAGACAGTGTTTCTGTGCATGAACTGACACTTCAGAACCCATTCCCTCCAGAGGAACACCTAACCCAGTCCTGATATTAGGATAAGGAAATTGGACCTGCCTAGAATGGATGCCAAGCTGATCCACCTTGGGACTTCTTGCCCTTTTTGGGAAGTGGATGGGGGATAGGGAGGAGGGAGACTGAAGGATGACCAGGAGAGATTGGGAGGGGGGAGCAAGGGGATACATGAATAAAAGAAGATTTTATTTTATACATAAAATATAAATTAAAAAAATAAATGAAGTCTTTAAGTTGACCATTAGTGGAGTAGTATTGGCAGGAATGCTGCTAAAAACCCATATGTTCTTACTCTTATTTAATTTGTTCTATTCCTTTACTAACTGATGGAAATATTTAAAAAATTTATAATTGTGGTTTCATTTTTAGTCAAGTTTTGTGAATGTAGTTCATATAGTTTTAGTTTATTCTATTCAACATATACTTTTTAATTGTTTAGAAAATGGAATATTTGTTTTATAAAATGTTACTATGTAATTGACAGATATTGTTACTTTTGTTGACTATTTGTCATACATTTAGAATCTTTAGCTGACTACAGTTAATCAGTCTGAAAGTTGCCATTATTTGGGAGAATACTCTGTATTTAATTCTCCATAGTTTTTTTTTTTTCAGAGATTGTACTTCCATATAGGTTTCTTTATTTTATCTTATTGGAATTTCTTACAGATTTATTCTCTATAGGTTTTGCTTCCTATATTTTATAATTAATTGTCTTTGTTTCTCCCTGGAAAGTTTTTTCAACATATATTTCAATTTATTGATTACGTCTATATTTCTGTTTAGTCTTCTGCTAAGTACAGCTAGAAATTTTATTTGAAATAATAGAAAAGACAATCAATGACTCCAAGCCCTAAAATAATGACTTGAAATAAATATGTGTATGCAAGGATCTTTGCGTTTTGGTTCACTTCCAAGAAATATTCTACTTTGGATGCTCTTAATTCACTAATCTCCTGGACAATGAAATTTAAAGATAAAAAATTTGCACATTTTTCTCTGTTCACTCTGTCTCCCTTCTGACTTTTCAGATATTTTTATTGTGGATTTTAATTAATTTAACTTTTATTTAATTCTCTGGCTCATTTTAAATCATCAATTTTAAAATCAATAACAAAAGAATCAAATTTTAAAAAGACCATCTTTCCAATTCAATAGATATCTCCACAGTATCACAGATATCATAGGTAATTAGAGTCACACACCTAAACAAGGCACCACTCCTACCCAGATGAGCCAATCGAAGAGTAATAACATCATCAAATTCTGACTAAAAAAATGGAGCAAAAATTTATCTCTCATTGCTGCTAGGTTACAAAATAGGGCCACTTTAAAATATTGATTAGCAGTTTCTTTTAAAAGTTAACATACTCTACTGTATTCTACAAAGTAGAATTATCTTTGTTGACATTAACCTAAATAAGTTGAAAACTTAAAAAATTTTTACATGTATACATAGAAATTGAGAACAAATTTACTCATAATTTCAAATTTTAGAAAAAGGAATCAATATGACCTGTAGATAAACAAATAAATAAACTGATACATCTATGCAATGAGTTAATATTTAATGCTAAAATGAATGAAGCTATTTTGATATATTGCAAAACATAAAGGCACAGTCAAATAATTCATTCTAAAATAGCATATTATTTGACATTATAGCTACATGACATTATGGAAAAGTCAAAAATATGAAGTCAGTGAAATGATCATTCACTGTCAGGGGAAAAATAGATGAGAAGGCAATGTACTGAGAACTTTTAGGAAATGAACATAATGGGGAGATCATAAGAGTGGGTATAAAACTGAGAGGACTGATAACTGAGTTTGATGGGGTATATGATATAAAATCATCAAATAATAAATAAAAAATATTATGCAAAAAAAGTAGATGCAACTCACTTCAAATCTGTATAATTTATTAAATTAGCAACAGCAATAATACTAAAATATATGTAAATGTTAGAGTTTAGGTTTGTGGTCATTTGAATAGGGATGACCATCATAGGTTTATATATTTGAAAGCTTGGTCATAGTGAATGGTGCTGCTAGAGAGGAATTTAAAAATGTGGCCTTGTTAGAGGAGATGTCGGGTTTAGTTGTCAAAAGCCTAAGCCAATCCAGGGACTCTCTCTTTTTTTTTTCATGCCTGCCTTTGTGCCATTATACTCTCCTCTATGAGGATAATGGACTAAACATATAAATTTGTTTTTTATGTTTAGTAAGCCTCAGTGAAATGCTTTGTTTTGTAAGAATTGCCATGGTCATAGCATCTCCACAGTACTTGAGTACTGTCTAAGACAAGGTTAAATACGTATAAAAGTGAGGTCATAGATTATGGTTAGTGTGTCACCGAAATATGGTGTGGTCAGTATGTAGATGGGGAGGGTCTGCTGGTGTAGGGTTTAAAGGGGAATATGAAAGCACCATGTTATTTCTTTACTATGAACCAAAAACTAAAGTTGAGTTCAAATTTATTCTTTTAAAGGTTACATCTCCTCTACATATCTTATTTGTATGTCAGGAAAAGAAGCCAAGATTTCTGATTTGTCCCCAGCAAGGTAACTATTTCTAATTACCTGGTTTACTCTCACAGTAATAAATAACACCACATACTTGTGAAGTATTTAAACAGCAGAATGATAATAGTTATCTTTTAAACTGTGAATAATATTCTGACATATGGTCTTACTCCATAGACCCAGCTTGCCTGGAACTTGCAGTCTTCTTATCTCAAGCCTCCTGAACATTGAGGTTACAGGTATTTTTCAATACTGCTGAACATTTTGATATGGTATTTTTTCTTAAGGTTCATGTATTATTATTATTACATGTTTGGTATTCATGGATGTAAATAGACTGCATTGGTGTCTAGTGCTAGTAGAGGCCAGAAAGCGAAGCCCTGAACCTGGAGTTATGGATGATTGTTAGCTGCCATATACATTTTAGAAAATGCACACTGACCCCTCTGCAAGAGTACTGAGGGCTGCTAACTGCTGTACTATAGCTCCAGCCCTGGTGTGATGTCCTACTATATAAACTCAGTGTGCTTCTCTTTCTATTTTCATTCTGTAAAAAAAAAAAAAATCAATAAAAGTTTAAACATCTGCTGTGCTTTGACTTTAAACTAAACTAATTAATTAAATAACTTTAAATTATTTTCATATAAATATATTTTTACCTCAATCTTTCCTTGTCAGGTTGAATCTCTATATAATGGTTAACTTTTATTTACAGGCTGCTACAACATCCATAATTTTTTCCCTGTAATAATGTTAGCCATTACTGCTTAAGTTGACCTTCACTTTGGAGTGTTTCCTGTTCATTACTGATTCACTGAGCAGTCAGCTGTTCAGTATCCACACCTATTTTAAACCTTCAAACCCACTACTATTCAGGTAAAGTAAGGGTTACAGATATTAGTTCATGTCAGCATTGCCATTTTTTAATTTTAGATATTGTAATGCAATTTTCCTGCATAAAGTACATGAATAACATTGGTTAATATTCTTGAATCTTAGGCTTTATACTGATTGGTTAAAATTGGAAATCTAATTTTGCTTTTATGGCCCCCCTCCTTTTTTTTGCAGTGCTCTGGGCATGTGTGAATATCGGGCAGGTCAGGACTTGAGCTGCCAGGCAGCACAGTGTGACCTAACAATTCAGAAAGACAGATTTGTTAGTACAGTTGTTTTCAATGCCACTATCCTCTGAAACCTGCTAATGAGAAAGTTAATTGCCATATTGATTATATTCCTGGGGTCTGTGGTAATTTTATATTTGTCAGCATACTTATTTTGAAAAGCAAAAGTTAAAAACTGTCATTTTTTTTTAAAAGATTTTAAGAACCAGAGGAGACGGATGACTCCAATGATATAGTGTCTTTTAGACACAAGGCTAATGCACAGATGAACTCACAAAGACTGGGCCCCATGCACAGGGACTACACAGGTTCAAACCAGACAAGGTCTCAGAGCTAAGAGAGGGATGTGAACATGGTCTCCCACCCATAACCAAGAGCCTATCTAAAGGTGACACATGCTTTCAAAGGAAATTAGTTTTTCAAATAGAGTCTCATTAAGGATATAAATCAAACTTAACTTTATTCTATTATTCCTGCTATATACTTGATTATCAGCTGCAGATACATTTAAAAATGTATTTAAATTACTAGAAATTTTGCCTTATATATATTAATCTCATCTTTAACTAAATTTCTGAACAGAAAATTTTACTTTTTCATCGTCCTTAAGGTAGCTGTTCAGAATCAGCATTAAGGGAATAGATGTTTTAACTTGCTCTCCAATGCATATTGCTTACTCCTTGGCTGTGTTTCCTTTAGCTTTTGATTACTTTAAACTAGATCAAAGTAAATACATTTTATCTACATTGATCAAAATTCCCACCATATCTTAAGTGTACATTTTAATTTCCATGTAACTTTTTATGATATCTCAAAACAAGAGAAAGCTAATTTCAATCTTTTCAAACTTTTGAAATCTTACTATATTTTCTATCATTATTATTTTAATTATTCTTTAACTACTATATCAATTTTTCTATCATTATTTCATTTATTCATTAACTCATTGATTCCTGCAAACACTATTGCAGACACAAGACTATGTTAAGATTTCAGAGCAACAAAATAGAAAGTATCAATCTCTACAAGTTTATATTCTAGCATGTCAATCATAAAGGAATTATACTTTTATAATTATACTCATAAAGTAATTTAACTCACACTTTTGATTATCTGAAAGAAGTTACTAATTATGCTACAGGGCATTAAAAGAGGAATATGCTCTAATTTTGGCAGTATCAGAGGATAATTCCATGAGATGTTAGAATTAATTTCTATGGATATGATTCAGGCAAAAAATCTGTGGCAAGTATACTGGTGCAACTCAATCTCAGGATAAATTACATATAGCTGTGTGGACATAGGGAGAGTGGGTTGATTTACTTGCATAGTAGCCTCTTAAAAAAAACTCAGCATAACATGGTTTAAAACATTATATGTTAAAAAGCAAAGGTGAGAAAATACTGAAATGTCCATATTAAGACGACAAGTACCTATCGTAGAATATTTAAAGAACTTTAGAATTTTAAAAGATACAACACAAATCTGCTTACTTGGCTTAAAACAGAACTACAAGTACAACCCTATAAATCTGGAAGACAAATTTGGATGCAATGTGCATATTAGATGTCACTGGCTGACAGAAGACAAAGGATGCCTTATGTGTTGATGAGATGCCTGAGGTGTCAGAAGTGAAAAGAGGTGCCGATTCTGAGGCTGCAGAATCTCCTAAAATAACCATTTTCACATTTAAATGTACTGGATATATTTGTGGAAATAACTCATTACTTTTTATATTTTAAATAATGTGACAAACTTTTTTAAAAAAATAACATTAAATCTAAACTTTCAATTCAGTGTGGCATTTTTCATTATCTAGCTTTGGATATGAATGACATGCTCAATGCCTATAATATTCTGTTTTATTTAAATGCAGTTCATAGTTGCAAGAGACTTTAAAATCACATTAGTCTTTTATAAAGCAATATTTAAAAAGCCAGTTACATCTTATATATTCAAGACTTACTAGTTAATTTTGTTCTCTAGGTTTCAAAACACATAATCCCTTATCTATAACTTAAAAGTAAATATTGAGCGATCAGTTTATATGGTAAAATGTAAAATATTTACCAGAGAAATTTAAAGACCTCAGATCTATCCCTAGTATCCCCATAAAGAATCTGAACTTAATGATATAACCTGTAATTCCAGTACTGGGTAATCAGAAATAGGGTACACTCTAGGGCTCACTGACCATCCAATCTAGCCAACTTAGTGAGCTGTAGGAAAAGGGAGAAACAAATAAATAAGTTCTAGGATAATATATGAAGAAACACAACCTTGATCTATGGCCTCTACATCATGTTAATACACATGAATGTTCACTGCACATTCACACATTGCTCTTATACATAAAAATGCACATACACATCTATATTTAAAAGGTAAATAAAAATTATATTTTGAATAATATGAGTAAATTAGACTCATGATTGGCAAAAGAGGAAGTATGATAACAAAGAAGGCAAAAATAAATGCAACGTGATTATAATAACTGTAAAAATAGTGTGCTTTCAAGAAGATTCTTTAATTTTAATTACATTATACTACTTTCTGTCACATCAGGGTTATGAATTAACTGCAGTGACCTAAGATTACTGTTTTACCAAGTCCCCCCAAAGCCTTGGTTGTGTACTTTATTTTTTTTTTTTTTTGAGTCAGAAAATGTTAATGATATGAGATTTAAGCGTGTTTCCAAACTAACAAGTACATGGACCTCTTGCTATTCTTTGTTTTATTGAAAATTCATATTCAAATTTTCTTGACATTGTGAAAACATAAAAAGGCAAGATTTCTAAGAGATGATAGCATGAGGATTCCATTCTCATTGGTGGAACTGGTGCCATTTGAAAGGGAAAGTGTGACACTCTCTTATTCTGTATGTCCCTTTCTGCTCTTTCACCATCAAACAACAAGAAAGAGGGCCTTCAACAGGTGTCACCTTGGTTTGAACTTTTTGAACTCTGTGAGTTTTGGTGATGTATTATGTTCATTATCTATAATTTAGTTGTCCACAGAATGTTATGTTAGCACATAATGAACCAAGACACACCTGCTATCAAAGGACTTAAAATAGTGGGTGAAAGGTATAGATGACTTTTGTTCACAGGGAGAAACAACAGCTAAGCAAACCTTGCTTCAGTCCTTCATCTCACCTTCCCACATGGATATAGAAAATGAACCTGGTGTTCAATTTGAAAATATGGGGAGAAGAGAGAGTGACTGGGAGGTGCAGGAGGAGGAAGGGAGAGGGAATAAGGGGATGCATGAATAAAAAATGAGACTTTATACATAATAAAAAAAGAAAAAGAAAAAAATTAGATCAAAATAATAAATTGAAACACCCCTCCAAAAATATAGGACCAACCTAGACCTTGCTCTTTTAGGCATACTATATTCTACACACTTGACATGGAGATACATGTTAATTCATCACTCAAAGTACTAATGAATATTAAAAAAGAATAAAAGAAAATTAAGGACCACAATTGGAAGCTCTGTAAGTACAAAATTGCAAGATTAAGTGGTCTTCCCTGAAGACATATATATACCAATAATATTACACAGGCAGAGCTGGTTGTAGTTATGCACTTAAGAATATACACACAGAGAACATTAGGTGAACAGTTCTGCAAATATCTGTTTGGTCGACTTGTTTTATGATGTCAATTAGCTCCAGTATTTCTCTGTCTGAATTTTTTGTCTGAATAACCTTTCTATTGATGAGAGTTGGTTATTACAGTCACATTTGATTAGTATGTGAGGGTCAATATATGATTTAAAGTGTAGTAGTATTCTTCTACTAACTTGGGTGCCTTGTTATTTGGTGCACAGATGTTGAGAATTGCAATGTCTCTTTGATGAATTTTTCTTTCATGAATATTAGTAGCTTTCCCTATCTCCTCTGACTAGTTTGGGTTTGAAGTGTATATTATTAGATATTAAAATGGGTACTTCACCTTACTTTATAGGTTTGTATGCTTGGGTTATCTCTTATAACTATTTATACTGAGGTGATGGCTGTCTTTGAAGGTAAATTGTGTTTCTTGGATGCTGTAGAAGAATAGATCATTTTTTTAAAAAAATATTCTATTAGTGTGTTTTTTAATGCAATTGAGACTATTGATGTTGAAAGGTATCTGTGAGCAGTGTTGTTGATTCCTATTATTTACTGTTGTGTACAATTTCCCTACCCCCTTGGACTTGCTGGCCTGATATTATGGTTTTTTTGGGGGGAGGGGAAGTATGAAGTCATTCTTTTAAAATTCTTAGTATTTTGCCTAATTTATAGATTTTGATACTTTTAAAGTATTTGTAGTTCATCTATTCTTTTTATACTCAATTCAAATATATAACTTTTTATTAATTATTTTCCTTTTACAATGATTTATGGGCATCTTATTCTTATACTCATTTCTTTTTTTTTTTTTTTCCTGTCCTGAAAAAAATTTATTTTCAGTAGAGCATGGAGGTGCTCTTGGGAGGCAGAAGGAGGATCTCTGTGTTCAAGGCCAACCTGGTCTACAGAGTAGGGTCCAAGACAGCCAGAGCTACACAGAGATCCAGAAAAATTTCTCTGAAGCTGTGGCTCAGCTGGTGGGGTGCTTACCTAGCCAGCATGCACAGTGCCTTGACTTTGATCTCTAACATCACATTAAGCCTGGCATGCTGACACACACTTGTAACCCCAATATTCAGGAGGCAGGGTGCGGAGAAAATTTAAAATCATAAACAGATACTTATTGAGTTTTTTAAAAAATAAAGTATGTCCTATAGTATGTACTATACTCTTACTTAGGGCACTAGTCAACCCATGAACCATCACTCCCCTTCCAGGAAGAAGAGGCTGGGAAACAGGAAGAGTGTGCTCTTCACCTCAGCACAGGCTACCACAGAGGCTTAAACGCTGTCTCAAGATGCTATGGATGGCTTCCCCTCTTTGGGGGGCGGTGCTTTCTAACGGGGTGCAAGAGCTGAACTACCAGTAGTAGGCACATGCCCTTTCTAGATACCACCTCTCCACTCATGCCCCAGAGAAGCAGGGACCCAGTTCTTCAAGGAAGAGCGGAGTCTTTGGCCTGTAGGTTAGGAGATTCCAGTTTTAATGTTTAGCTGTGAAGAAGCTGAAGATATACCCTGATGTCCCTCACCTCATACCTTCAGGGCTCCGCCCCTAGAGGTCATCACTGCTTTCCTCTTTAAAAAAAAAAAAAAAAAAAAAAGAGCTGCTGCTGCTGCTGAGATTTTAGTGATTATCTGCTCAATATATGTTTGAAACCTTCAAATTTCTGACCTTAATTCTGTTCTGTCTTTTGTGCCTTTCAAGGGTGGGAGAGTTTCTCTGTCCTCTGGGTTGGAGGACAGACACGGAGAAAAAGAAAACGGGGCATTCACTCCTTGTACCCAATTCCTGGACCAGAGGAATCTATGTCTGGGAAAAGTTAACTCAGTTTCCACAAGTTACACTGCCAACTGATGCTTCTGACATTTCACCAAGGCTGCTGACGGTGAACAATGGCTGCCAGGCAAGGCAGGAGAATGGTGTAGGCCCACCAGGGGCAGGAGATCTCAATCCATTTCCACCTCTCTTAAAAGCCAAGTTCCCCCACAATTATGAAGCCCTTTTTATTAGTCAAAATCACAATCACCTTGGTTAAAAGGATGGGATATCCCATCCTCAGCAGAAAAATGATACAGTGATAGAAAACCTCCCCAACCCTCCCACACCCAATTAAAAACTAGAAAAATGTCTGCCCTCTTGGCCTGCGATGCCATGGAGGTCTGATGCTCCAAGGGCACTGCCATGGAGTGGACCAACCCCCGCAGCACCCTCCCCTTCACCTTGGGGAGAGGAGAGTGCTGATGGTCAAGGACGTTAACATGAGTTCCAGTGGTACCAGTTCCCAAACATGCACTTCCTTCCTTTTCCCCAGGGTCTGGGACCAGGGGAAACAGAATAGAAATGAGCCATGGTCAGCAGTTTCAGGAGCAAAATACAGCCAAGGAGGTTAGGAGGCTCCTGACATACTTCCTCCCCCTCACTTAAAAACAAAACAAAACAAAACAAAACAAAAAAAAAGAGGCATTTCTGGGGTCTTATCATACCAAAAACGGTTCCTTTCAGACCTGAGAAAAAGACCAAGATGTCCAGTCTGGGCAGGAGATACTGGAAAACTGACCTCATCTACCCTTAAGTCCAGTAACTTCATCACCAGGGCCATGGCTAGCCTAGGTCCCTTTTCTTGGCAACCTGCACTGTCCAGAACTGGAGGTGGAGAAATACAGGAGGAGATCGGGAGGGTACCCCAGGCCCAGAGGTCCCCCCCATGTTCCCTCAGTCCTTGGGTGGGATGCGCAGGGCAGAATACACCATCATCCGACTGTCCTCCTGCCGACGGCCTGCAGAGGGGAAGCGGAGTGAGTCGTGGGCAGGGTGAGGGCCCAGCACCGACCGACACATGGGGAGACCTAGACAAGGGGCTCCCCAAGTGGTGGGGAGAAATACAGATTCAAACCCACCAGTCCCTGCCGGGCTGCACCCAGGCTGCTCCTAAGAAAGCTTAGAGACTACAGGCCACAAATGGACACCGCCAAACCCAGAAGGTAGCAGGAGACAGCAGCAAGGAGATCAGGATGTGGGCAATGGACCCGGGCTGGGGCTAGGTTCAGTCATGGGCAGAGGACAGGCAGATGGGATCTGTCAGGCCATCAGTCCAGGTAGTCAGTCCTTACACGAAAGGCTGCGCTGCATACTTCGGAGGGATCCTCCAGCTGTGATGAACGCCCAGAGCCCCATGGAAACTGTGACTGCATAGATGGGCAGAAGACTGGCCTCGTACCAGGGGTTCAGGAAAGTCAGTCCTGATGTCAGCAGGTGACTCCCAACTACCAGGCCCAAAGCCCAGTACCATCTTCTCTCACAGGCATCAAAGAACACATCTGTCACATGGACCAAGATGAACCAGACCACAGAGGCCAAGAGCAAGGAGACCAGCCAGAAAAAGTCTCCCTCGACCAAGATGATAACCCGAAGTGGGTCTCCGGCCACAGTGATCAGGAAAAGGGCGAACGGGGCCGAACGCGACAAAGGTGCATCCGAAAAACACAGCAGCCCCCATGACTGGGCAGCTCGGGTTGGGAGGGAGTCCAGGCCAAGGGAGGCGAATGGGAGCAGCGCGACGGGGGTGGGCGGAGTCCGCGAGGGGTGGCAACGCAACCCAAAGAGGGGCCCGGTGCAATGTCACCCCTGGACCCCAGGGAAGGGGAAGGGGGAAACCCCGGACGAAGGTCCACCCGACCTTGTCTACGGAAGCCGAAGAGGGATTCCCTATATGCATTTCTAAATTATATGTGTAACAATTTATCTCAGCTTTCTGCTAACTGAATATAAAAATTAATGTGGGCCAATGTGACATTATATTGGATACATTTTTTATATTTATTTATTTATTTTATTATTTATTTATTTCGTCATTCATTCATTTTTGAGGTAGCACTGCCTAGTATTTCAGGCTAACTTTGAATATGTTATATAGTCAAACATGACTTTGTACATTTGATTGCTAGGATTTCAGCAGTGTTCCACCATCACTTATGCGTTGCTAGTGATTCAGAATCTTGTAATATAGGTAAGCAGTTGACCAACTATGGTATACTCCCACTCCTATTATATGTAATCTTTAAGCAAGGGAGATAATCAAGAAAATCAATTCAGTGTAAAAACAAAGAAGTATTGAATGTTTATGCAAAATAAGAGACATTAGACATGTATAAAATTATAACTCTAGGGATAGCATCACTAAATATAATTACTTGGCATTTGCTAACATACCATGTCTTTCTATAACTCTATAGCTCTTTGAAAGAGGAGAGCCTACAGAGATTTCTCATAATTTTACATGTTCGAAGATTATGCAAACAGAATCCTGGACATCTCTATAGTTGTCAAAAACTAAGATAAATTCTCAGCTCTGATTATGATTTTTTTAAATTCAATATTCACTTTCCATCATTTTTATCAATGTAGCAGTTTGCAAATAACCTTTGGTGAAAGAATTATGAAAATGTATTTGATCTATTTCTCATAGACACACATAGAACTTAGAAAAAATTATAGATTAAAATTTCATTGCCATCAAGAAATTTTTATTTTGTTAAGGCACAAACATGTTGGGGTTATTTGCCCTAGTCATATTTCAGAACTCGATATAATAGAGTCTGTGACTAGAAAGGGGTGATTAGACTGAAGAGCTATTGATTGAACAAAGAACACTTAATCTGGAGGAATCAGAGGTGTCGAGTGTACGGGAATTTCAAGGCTTCTCCTTCTGAAATCTTGGCAGAATAAAAAAATATCTGCCAGACAGAAAATTTACAAGGGAGAATGCTTTGGCAGCATATTATTTGGGGCTTAAGTAATAGCTCAGTAGTTGAAGAATTTACCATGCAAGTTCTGGAACTTTAGCTTGGATTCCCAGAATCTAATTAAATGCCCAGTGGATGCAGGGGCAACCTGTGATCCTCGGACTTAAAACAAGCCAGTCAGCCAGATTAGAAAGCTCTGGGTTTAACAGAGAGACTGTTATTCAATGAATAACACTGACAGCAATTGAGGAAAACTCTAGACATCAACATGTACCTTCACACACATGTTCCCCCCGTCACCTGTACAAACATGCATGCATGAAAATCATACAGAGACATTCCTGAGAAAACCAAAATCTAAAAGTCTTGTAGTTTGGGGATGAAGAAATAGTGGTATGCAACTGTGATGACATGTACAGATCTTCAAAACACATGAAAAGCCATATGTGGTAGCTAGCAAGCATCTCTATGTCCAGTGCCTTTATGGGAGACAAACAAAATAGTCCTCAGAGGCTTCCAGGACAGTTAGCTTGATGTACAGAATGGGAAAATACAAAGTATCACTGTCTCAAAGAAGTTGTAAGTAGATAACACTCAAGATAGTTCTTTGATTTTCACATATAAATGATATGTACACATACACACAGAGAGATTTTAAAAGTGCATCATTTTTATTTTACTACTCTTTAATATGAGTATCTCACCTTCATGTATGTTTATTTTGCTTGCATATATGTTTGCATACCACATGTATTTCTGGTGCCTAAAAAGGTCCAAAGAGACATTTAGGTACCCTTGAATTGAAGTTACAGACACCATGTGCATGCTGACATTTGAAACCCAGGTCCTCTGCAAGAGCAAGTGCTCTTAACAGTTGAGTCTTGCCTACATTCAAAATATGTTATCTCTGTCCCCAAGAAGGAGTAAATTCCAAAGAAGGAGAAATGATTAACTCTTCTGATAAAAGCAATGGTCATTTCAGATGTTTGGTTTAACTCTGATAAGATAACTTTAAATATGCATACCCTAGAACCTTTGTGGGAGAGGTTAGTCATATTTTTATAACTGTATATAATAGATTATGTAGGTAATATACCTTCTCTATTTTTGTGTCATAATTGCACATATGCAAGAGAAGTTGGGGAAAATCTTCAGTTGTAAAGAACATATTCTCAGACTGGTTAAATCTAGTTTCAACCTAATTATTCATGTAGAAATCAACTTATCTGCAAGTGACAGATATCTTTAATGACACCCTGCTATCTAAACATTTAACTTCTATCTTCCTTGTGTAAGAGCTGAGAATTGGTAACATCTGAGTCAGAACTCATACAATAAGACATGATTTCCAAACTCAGTTTATTTACTGTGAGAAACTGATGATTTTGGTCTCACACAGCTTTATAACTCACTTATCTGTAAAATGGATAATATCTATTTTCAAAAATAAAAGCAGATGTTTAATTTTTTCCTTTGGACTTTGGAAAAGAAACTAATGTGTTAGAAAATAAAATTTAAAAAATCAAATATATTCTGAAAATTATCTACTTTGATCAACCCTTCTAAAGGCATTTATACAAAGGAAGTGAATGCATTCCCTAATGATGTGTTTGTAGCAAATCTGTTCATCCTAGGCATAATGCAAGTATCTTATTTGTCTAAAATATTAGTAAGACATAACTTATCTTTTGCAATAACAACCTTATCTAATATTTATATGTATTTAACTTTATTTTAAGTGGGTATGAGAGGTCATGTTTCTAAAGACTTGAACATTTTACATTTATTCCCATGATACCAAAATAATAAATATTTTTACAGAAAAGTGTTTATTATTAACTCTCTTTTTTGTTTCGAAACTGTGATTTGTTTAATTTTAAATGAATTACATCTACTACGTGGTATGCTACATATTGTCATTGTTATGAAATACAGCTGGTGGTTCAATCTCTATGTGGGATGGTGATGTCCAATGGTCAACCCTATAGAATCTACAATCACTCTGGAGACAGAGCAGTGAGGGTTTATCCCTGGGCTATTTTCTTGGCATGTCGATGAAGGATTAAAATGCTTAGGCTACATGGGTTGGAAAAATCTACCATGATGTCTTCATTCCATGAGATGGGGTCCTGGATTGAAACAAAAGTGGGTGGGGTGGGGGTAGGGGTTGGGGAAATGAGCTGATCAAGAGCATTCATTGTTCAAATTTTCCTGGAAATAATTCTTAGAAAGAGACTTCCCTGCCATGATCAAAGTCAGAGTGAGTGTACAGAGCCTTTGACAACAGTACCATGTATCAAAATTTTATGCTTGTCCACCACTTACAGTATCATAGAAAAATATATTGATGAGAGATTAAAAATTAGTATGAAAAAAATTTATTCTATGAATCCAGCCATTTTGAACTACTATTACGTTTGTATATTTTCATGTCTCCCAAAAATTCTCCCTTCCATACACAGTTTTAGTTTTGGTTGTTTTTCATCAAGCTATTTTATCAGCTCTTAATATGTCATACTTTTATTTTATCTATATTTTCCCCAGATTGTACCTCTTCTTTTCTTACATTGACTCATAGAATTACATTACAGGAAACTGCTGAAGAAAACTCATATTGAGAGGCTATCAGGAACTTTGTCTTCTGAAATCTTTTAAAGCAGAGATACTAAGGGTTTACAATGCTTAATGGCTTGAGCAAAGTTGTAAAATCAAAGGCTGTTTTCACAGATGAGCATTGTTAGATCAGCTATTTCTAATGAGAGGAAATCAGGGTGGGCAATAAACTTTCTGGGTATTGGACAGACTCAGGATGAGGCACTGACTTGACCTCCATGGAAAACTTCTCTTCATTCATGTACAAACAATGCTGCTTGTTTAGGATTGAAAAAAACTTCCAAGTGGTTCTATCATTGGAGAATACTTTATACAAAAAATTTACTCTAAAGATCGTGTATTTCAATAAGATAAAGAAGAACTTGCTACTTAGAGCCTTGTTTCCACATGGTGAATCACTGATTCAATGAGAGAAGTTTCACTTTTAGCTGAATTATACTTGCATAAGTTTCAAGTCAGGAAAGCAGCATAAACATATGAAATAGGTAAAAAAAAATACCTTTATTATAGCTTTGGAATTTCACAAAGATTTGATATAAATAATCATTTATGTTCCATTTTAATTTTAGATGTAATCCTCCAATTTAATTATAATTACATTCATGATAGTTATTTCAGTATTTCATTCAAGATAGTGTAGAATTAGGAGAAGAGTATTACCAGAGAGTATCATTGCAGGAAGTTTTACAATAGGCTCCTGATCAGTAATGACCTTTATTTTTAATGTGCATGATAAATATGTCAAACTAAAAAGAAAACATTCATATCAATGTCTCACATGGGTCACAAACTTTCAGTAATCTTAGTGCTGATGGAGTGTGAAGGATTTAAGTGTAAAAAGTGTGTTTATATTTCACAATGTTATTAATTTTATATGTTTTTTTAAAAGTCCAAACACTAAGGGTACAGTTGAGCAGCTATGTGTCATAAAGTGAACTTTAGGTTTGTTCTCCTGTCAGATATTTTATCTAGGTGACTATTTCATTCAGAAAATAATGAAATTAAAGAAATTAATGGTTACTTACCAGACCATGTATGCCCAGAGCTGAACTGGGGTATCTATATATGTTAACTCATTTAATGCTGATAGTTCTATGAGATAAATGCTATGATAATCATTCATTAAAATTGACTATTTGTACACCAAGATATTAAAATAACCTAATAAAAATTCCTTGGACATTGCTTTTGAATGCTGTAGGCAGTACTTAGTGGACCAAACTCGTGTAAGTGAGGAAGCCTATAATGCTGATAGAAATGTGAACAGGGAAAACTATGCTCATGTGATTTCAGAAGGAACATGGACTTTGTTGACAACTGGATCAAAGCCACTCATGTTATTTTAGTAAAGAATCTGCTGCATTCTGACTTTTTCTGGAAAACTTGAGTGAGGTTGAATTTCAAAAGTATAGACAGATTTGATGGAGAAAAACTTTAAAGCAGTATATGCAAGATGTGCCATGCTTATTGTTATTTAATGTGTTTATCCAGATGTATAAGGGGAAGTAGAGCAGGAATATTAAAAATATAATAATTTGGCAAAGATGGGAATTTAAACATAATCTGTGTTGAAGACAAGTCTGGATACAGGGACTAGTCCTTTTGAAAAGAAACCCTTTGCAATGGGTAAAGAAGAAAGGTATCCTGATTATAAAACCCCATCTACTGGGAGCAACATGTATTAAAAAGTACAAGTTTCCTAACTAGCAGAGCATGGAATCAGAATGTTGAGCTCAGGATTTATCTAGTAAGAAATTCCTACTTAGAGACTCTGTGTTTACCCAGGTTCCTTCTTGAGGGCACACTGTGGTTGCAACTGCCATGGCTGAAGTAGGGCAAGTTTTCTACATCTTGATTTGTCCACAAACATGGTGCTAGTCTTTCAGGTCTGCAACTTGTTAAAATGAGACCATGAAGACTTGTACACATTTTCCAGGTGATGTGGATGCCTGGCACTGGATACACCACTGTCACAGTCTTTGTATTAAGCTTTCATGATGACTGTATGTGAAACTGCAAAACAGCACTTAAGATAGTACAAAGACCCTAATATATTAGAGAAGGAGTAAACATTGGAAATCCACCAAGAGCTTTTGTAAGTACAAAATAGGCCACGCTAAGAGAGGCCACATGCATTGTAAGCCAACAGAGTTGTAGAAATTAGACTGTTCAAGGATGATGGAGCCCACATAACACCATCATTAACCTCAGGCATATGGGTGCTGAGTGATTTGGTGTCTGCAGTTCTACGTTTCAGTATTACTTTTTTCTGATCTTTCCTTCTGTGTCTTCACCTACACCTTTTAAATGGAGATGTTTAATTTATGCCGTTGTATAGTGGTACAAGTGTATATTTTCCTTTTTTTCCTTCAGAAAGCTTTACATTTAATGAATGACCTTGAGTCTCAGAAGAGATTAGACTTTAGACATTGAAATAGTATTGAGATTTCAAGATATTCAAGGGAAATATTGAAGTTGGAATGAATGCTTTCATATTCATTATAAAATACAAAAATATTCCACTTATCAAACATTTTAGATAAAATTTAATTCAAAAAATTCCTTGTGTATCTTTTTTCTCAATTTAAGAATACAAAACTATAAAATTATTTTAACATGTCTTGAATCTATAATGTTAAAATATTTTATAGCATATTTCAGTTAAACATTATAGTTCTAATAAATTCAATTTGAAGATAAGAAAATGTTAATACTCAGAAAAATTGAACTAGTTAAAATTCTGCAAGTTATTTCTCTATGACAACTCTGGTAGTTTGCATGTATTTGACCCCAGTAACCTTACAGGAAGTGGCATTATTAGGAGGTATGGCTTTGTTGGAGTGGATAAGGCCTTGTTGAAGAAAATGTTTCACTGTTGGGGTGGGGTTTGAGGTTTCCTATGTACTGAATATTGACCAGTGAGTCAGTTACCTTCCTATTGCCTCTGAGTGAAGATGTAGGACTCTCAGCTCCAGCATGATACCATGATAATAGACAGAACCTCTAAAACCATAAGCAAGACACTCAAAATAAATATTGTCTTTATACGAGTTGCTATAGTCATAGTGTCTCTTCACAGCAATGAAAATTATAACTGAGGCAACACATAATTAACTTGTAAAAAGTCATTTCTACCACATGCAAATTTTTATTGAAATTTTAGTAAAATGATGCTCATTTAGTTGAAGATCATGTAATATTTCTTTTAGTGATATAGTGATTTTTAGAACTTTTCTGATATTTTATTTATTTTAGTTAATCCAATGTTACTTAGTAGTTGTTTGTTTGTTTTGTTTTGTTTTATTCCTTAGCTTCTGGTCAAAGAACCAATGATCTGTCTTTAGGAGCTTTTGCTAATGAAAATCTCCTTAAGAATATTTTTCCGGTCTACTATAGCCAATAGCTGATTCTGGGGGCTTCTAACAGAGCAAAGAGCCTTCCTTTTGCAAATCTTACTAATAATCTGCATTTAATAGTCTGTATGTGTGCTCACCACATTTTATATTTTAACAATGTTTTCTTTTATTCCTTCTCTATTCTTAAACATATCATCCACTTGAAGGAAACTTAGTATCTCTTTGAATAATTAACTAATTAGAGTTTCAAATTATTTTTGAGACAGGGTTTCTCTTTGTAACAGTTCTGGCTGTCCTGAAACTCACTTTGTAAACTGTGCTGGTGTAAAATTTGCTGAGATCTGCCTGCCTCTGCCTCCCAGATGCTGGGATTAAAGGCATTCGCCATCACTATCCGAATGTTTTTTGTTGCTTTTATTCAAGACTTATTTTTCATGTATAACACTAGGAAACTTTTCACTCCAGTCAGTATGCCATTTTAAATCTATAGAGCATTCATTGTTTATAAAATTATTTAATTGACTTTAATTTTTATTCTCTTGCAGAAATCTATTCTTGGGGACGGAAAAGATGGATCAGAGGTTAACAACACTTTCTGCTCTTTCAAAAGTCCTGAGTTCAGAAACCACATGGTGACTCACAACTATTTATAATGAGATCTGGTGCCTTCTGTCCTACACCCAGAACACTGTAGGCATAATAAATAAGTTAATTTTTAAAAATTAGTTTCTGACTATTTTTATTTGTTTTTTGGTCTAACTATTTCTTTCCTTTTAGTCAGTTAATTCTCCTAATAATAAAAGTCACATAGCAACATATCACCTCACATTGGCTCCTCTTTTAATTACATATAACCATGATACCACACAAACTAAAACCAAGTTAATTAATGATTTAGTGAAAGGCAGCACTAACCATTGAACTTTATTTTTTCTTTTCCTTTCTCTTTTTTAACTCACTGCTTTCCACTTTCACGTCAACTTGAAAAATCCACATTTCTCTTACTTGGTGAGTTACAGATAGTCTTTATTGGAATATCCTGGCTGAGAATGCAGTAGAACCCTGCTCCTAGGAGGTAGTTCCAGAGATAATTGTTTCAATCTTCCTCTAGCAGGATTCTTCTACTGTAACCTACTCTATCTGCCTATTTGTCTGTCTGTCTTTCTTTATTTGTAGTTCTATCTTTTTCTTTTGTTCTCTTTTGAGTCATATTCTGTCACATAGCCAGGAAGAACAAGCAAATGCTTTCTGATTTTATCTTTGTTTCCCTATCATGAACCTCTGTTATATTTTCCAGGGTGATGACACTGCCTGGATTTTATATAATGAGATGTAGTAAAGTCAATTCTGAAGGGTCTAAAACACTTCCCAGTGCTTTGCCATGCAAAGGCATGACTCAATAAGACATTCAGCAGTGACCAATTTTGTAAATTTTGAGAGTTCTTCCTGCATCTTTATTTAGCATGCCAAGACACTGATATCCCTAAGAGTTTGCCTGAAGCAACTAGCACATTCTGGACTTAAGGAATAATTACAGAGGATGTTTAACTTTTAACTCAATTCCGGGGTTTAACTGTCATTTACATGATTACTTGGAGTGACATTCCTGAACAGTGAGCTCTCACAATCATTAAAATTTAATTTTCTTTAGGGATAGAATGCAGAGGATTATGTTCACTTTATTACAGCTGACCCTTACTCTTGGCCAATTTTCCAGTTTAATTTGGCTTGTGCAATGTAATTCATGTAGTCCTGGTTATTATGCACTTTTATTCTGACAGATGCTACTTGAAATGACTCAATGTGAGATTCTTACTTCCTTCACCACCAACAGAATCCTGGACAGAAAGGAAAGGAAATTAAAAGTGAATAGATTTTGGAGGGAGGGGGGAGAAAAGCTCAGAAAGAGTGAAAAGCACAAAAGTCATAAAACCATATAACAGCATCTCCAACTTTACCTACATATTATTTACCATATTTTGTTGCAATTCTCTTTAAAGAAAGAAACAAAACTTTAATAAAAGTTATTTAATGCTTGAAAAAATATTGTGATTGTAAAATTATGTTATCTGGAATTGTAATGTTCAGAATACTGAATTTAGCCACTAGTGTCTATCTAAATAAAAGTATAAGTGAGTTAAAAGAACATAAATGTTAGAACTTAGTTATGAATTTGACCAGCCACAATTCACGTGCTTATTGGATGTATGTCATAGCTCACTGATCAGTCACCATCACCATGATCCTGACCAGCATCTTCTACAATCTAGCACTTTCACGGCATTGGCCTTGAGTGGAAGCTTATTACCAGTAAATGTGTGCATTGCTATTGCAGCTGCTAATGCTTTTCTTTCTTCTTTATTTTTCAACATATATCCTACTATGTCTAATCACTGTTGACCCTGTTTGCACATGTTTCTTGTTGTACACTTAGGATTGGAGTCTCTCCTATGAAACAAACAAGCAAACAAAAAAGCAAATAAAAACCCAATCAAAAACTCAGAAAAAAATAATGAAGCCAGAAAAAAAAAAACCAACAAAACTCCGAAACAAAAACAGCAATGAAGTAGTTTCCCTCCCTCAGCAACCATTGGTTGACTATTTTAAAATTTCTTCTATCCATGTTGTCATGTAGAATGTCAAGGTCTGTGCTGCTCTTATTAGATACCTGTACTGTTGAGAGTTAATGAGTACAGCAACTCTGTCCTGAACAGAAGAGACTATCATGCCACAGTCTCATAGATTCTTAGAGTCTTTCCATGCCCTCTAAAGAGATGTTCTCTGAATCCAAAGTATAGGGGTTGTGTTTAAGTTTCTCCATTTAGGCTGGTGCAGCAAAGAAAGAGAATTATAGACAATTTCCCTCATGAACATTGATGCAAAAATAATCAATAAAATACTGGCAAACTGAATTTAGAATATATCAAAAAATTATGCATCATAATCAAGTAGGCTTCATTCCAGAGATTCAAGAATGATTCCATGCAAAAAATGTCAATGTCATCCATCATATAAACAACCTGAAAGGGAAAATAAAAACACATGATCATCTCTCTAAATGCTAAAAACATCTTTGATAAAATTTAACACTACCTCATGATAACAGTCCTGGAAAGATCAAGAATACAGGAAAAATATGTAAACATAAGAAATACAATAAACAGCAAGCTGACAGCCAACATCAAACTAAATGGACAGAAACTCAAGCAATCCCACTAAAATCAGGAACAAGACAAGGTTATCCACTCTCCCAATATCTATTCAATATATTTCTCCAAGTTTTAGCTAGAGCAATAAGACAAAAAAAAAAAAAGAAAAAAGAAAAACCAAATAGATACCAATTAGAAAAGAAGTCAAGTGAACACTATTTGCAGATAATATAATAGTATACGTAAGTGAGCAAAATTCTAACAGAGAACTTACATAGCTAATAAGCACTTTCAATGTAGCAAGATATGAACAAAAATTTCTTTTGTTAAATCTTCTTTATTGTTTATTTTTTATTTAAAATAATTTTTAATATACCTACCAATGTTCCCCCTCATCCCACAACTTCTTCCCACCACATTCCCTCATCCATTCCTAAGAGGGGGTAAGGACTCCCAGGTTAAGTCAATGCTGCCGGCATAGGCATATCTAGTTGAAGTAGGACCAAGCCCCTTCCACCAGTATCAAGGCTGAGCAAGATGTTCCTCTGTAGAGAATGAACTCCTAAAAGTCAGCTCATGCTCTAGAATTAAATTCTGGTCCCACTGCCAGAGTCTCTACGAACTGCCAATGCCATTTGCCCATCATCCACATTCATAGGGCCTAATTTATTCCCTTGCAGGTTCTCCAGCTCTCAATTGAGAGTCAGTGAGCTCCTGATAGCTTAGGTCAGCTGTCTCTGTGGATTTTCTCATAATGATCTTGACCCCTTTTTTCATATAATCTCCCCGCCTTCTCTTTGGTTGGACTGGGAGCTCAAGCCAGTGCTTAATTGTGGATCTCTGCATCTACTTCAGTAAGTTGCTGGATAACAGTTCTATAATGATAATTAGGGTGGTCATCAATTTAGTTATGGAGGAAAGCCAGTTCAGGCACATTCTCCACTATTGCTTGGAGCCTTAGCTGGGGTCATCTTTGTTGGTTTTTGAGTATTTCCCTAGGACCAGAATTTTCTCTAACCCCATGATGGATCCCTCTATCATGGTATCTATTTTGTTTTTCTCTCTCTCTGTCTCTCCTCCAACTCAACCATCCCATTTCTTCAAGTCCAACAAAATTCTTAAAGAAAAAAATATATCTTTGGACGCTTGCTTACAATTTCAGAGATTTAGCCCATTATCATGATGCAAGAGAGTTTGGCAGCATGTAGGCAGGCCTCAGGCTAGAGAAATATTTGATCATCATGATCTTCAGGCTGGGCTGGGAGTGGGCTTGTGTAGGCTTTTTGAAAGCTCAAAGTCCACTCCTAGTAACATACTTCCTCTAACAAGGCCACAACTTCTTATTCTTCTCAAACAGTGCTACTTCTGTGGCTAGACATTAAAATTTATGGGCTTTGGGAGCCATTTTTATGTGAACTACCATATATTGTGCAACTGTATGAAAGCTCTATATAAAGGTCTATGTGTTTAATGTAATTTCTATTATACTTATAAAATAATAGGTTTCAGATTATGCCTTTGTGCACTGTAAATATTTGTCATTGTAAATACTGATGTAACAAATTGCTGATTGATAATGTAGCTAGACAGGAAAGATAGGTGGGGCAACCAGATTAGAAGGATTCTAGAGAAGCAGACAGCAGCCAGATGCAGAGGAAGCAGGATGAGACTGCTGCACTGAAAAAAAAAAAGTATCAAGCCCTATGCCGAAACATATATAGATACATGGGTTAGTTTAAGAGTAAGAGTTAGCAAGTAAGAAGCCTGAACCATAGACCTATCAGCTTGTAATTAGTAAAGCCTTTGTGTGATTATTTGGGACTAAGTGGCTGTAGAACTATGGGTCTGCAGTTCTGGCCCTCGGGGCTAGGCTGGGCCAGAAACCACAGGCTACAGTTTAATCATAGTTTTTCAAGACATTCTTACCTTTATCCCTCCTCCTTCCCACTAGTGTCTGTATCACCTCCCCCCTCCTCTCTGGTTAAGTTCTTCATATTTTCCCCATAATAGCACCTATGTCTTCTCAGTCCCTCTCTAGAAATTCTTTATCCCCTTCCTTCAATGCTCCTCTGCTTTGAAAGTATTCTAGACTTCTCTGGCTACTCCAGGTTATAAAGTTAAACCTAAATGTCCAAATCTAGTTCTTTATATGAAAACATGTAGCACTCTTTTGTCTATATGAGCCTAGGATACATCACCCACTCTAACATTTTCTAGTTCTATCCATTTACCTGACAATGTAATGACTTTATTTTTCTTTACATAAGAATAAAATTTGATAATAATACTGGTTTTCCTATATCCTTACCGTCAATTGTTGTCAGTTATTTCTTGTGGGTAAGATGAAAACCTGGAGTAGTTTTAATTTGTATTTTCCTGATTGTGAATGATTTCCCTTTAACCTAGTTTGTTGAGTACCGCTGAACCTACAACTAGTATCTGGAAGTGACTACTGGCTTTGTTTGTTAAGGTGACCCTCGGATATTGCAAGTAGATATCCAATCACAGTCTAAGAAAATGTTTGAAATAAAGACAAAACCAGTTTTTCTTGTAGACTGTGGAACATTTCTGAAGACTGACACTGATGAAATCAAAGGAGATGGCAAGTACTAAGATCAGATACTAAAATTACAGTCATAAAAAGGAGATTTGGATCTACTGGCTGAAATCATAGAGCTGGATCATAAACCCTGTGATAAGCATAATATTTGCAAGTTATTGTTGGTAGTTATCTATATACACAGTGTGACTGTACCTAATATATTTAATTTCACTATATGAAACCTGTTAAAAAGTATCACATCATTCTCTGTTGCTATTCTAGTAAGCAATTTATGCTTTTATTGAAAGACAAAAGCTGAAGGAAGATAAATAACTTTAAGCTTGAAACTTACGTTTCATTGGTTCTAAAACCCAAGCTTTTCACTTTGTGCGTAAATAGGATTTATGCAATAAAAAAGGCAATTGGCCCATACCTAATGGTACAGGATTCACATCTTTAATTCCAAACTCTGAGACCTGAAACTTCTGAACACATTCACATGGGATTGCTAGCAGAAAATTTTGTACCTGACTTCATGTGGATGCTTACAACTAAAATGCTTGTGAACCCAAGATATTCCACAGCATTGACTTAAGGTTAGTGGTTCAAGGTCCTTGGAAAACACATGGACTTAATGTTTGAACTTGGATCAAAATATCTTTTTAAATAGACACAAAAAATTTCAATAAAATCAGTGTAAATTATGAACCCCTTTGCTACTAAGTATTTCAAGACAGAAATACTCATACTCTGAACAAACAGTGAATGAAAATTAAAAATCTTTAAATGTGCAAATTCTAGAATTGTGCTGCTTGGCCTAATTGCCCTGGCACAAAAACAAATGCAGAAGGACATTAATTTGAAAGGGGTAGAGGGAGAAGAAAGAAGGAATTGTGAGAAGGTTGGAACTGGTAAAAACGCATCCTGCTTATGCATAGAATTCTGAAATAAAAAACATGTTTTGTGTGTGTGTGTGTGTTTGCTTTAGTTATTCTGTTTGTTTTCTCCTGTTCTGATTTGTTTGATTTTGTTTTATTAATATTATTATTATCATCATCATTATTATTTTGTTGCCTGTTTATTTTTTACTTATTTATTTATTTATTCATTCATTCATTTATGTATTTTATTTTTTTATTATTTTGAAGTCACATTTTCTATCCTTGTATATCCTTATTCAAGGTCTCTTCCCCCTCCCACCACATCAGGAAATACTTGCTTCTCCACATCTCCCCATCTCTCCAATGGGCAGGTGGTCCCAAGCTCCCAAGCTCCCAATATTGCTTAGTTCAGCCTCCACTCCTGGCAAATCCAGTTTTCTCCACACAATATCAAGACTGAGTCAGGTGTTCCTCTGGGGGGAGTGGGATCCAAGGACTCAGTCCAAGGTGTTTCTGATCCCAAGCTGTTCAGTGGTTGTAGTTTGCAACTTGGGCATGCTTTGCTTTTTTCTTGTTTGTTTGTTTGTTTGTTTAGAGTCCACTAATGAGTGAGTACATCCTCTGCTTATCTTTCTGGGTTTGTGATACCTCGCTCAGGAGGATATTCTCCAAATCTATCCATTTGCTTGCAAATTTTAGGATATCATTTTTTCTTACTGCTGAGTAGAACTCCACTGTGTAGATGTACCACAGTTTGTTTATCCATTCTTCAGTTGACAGGAATCTAGGTTGTTTCCAGGTTCTTACAAACAATGTTGCTTTGAACATAGTTGAGCTAATGCCATTGGATTGTGACTGTGCATCTTTAGGGTATACATCCAGAAGTGGTATTGTTGGGTACTTGGGGAGATTGATTCTCAGTTTTCTGAGAAACCGCCATACATTCCAGAGTGGCTGAACAAGCTTACACTCTCACTGGCAATGCAGGAGTGGTCCCCTTGCTCTGCACTCTCTCCAGCATAGGCTGTCATCTATGTCTTTTATCTTAGCCAATCTAACAGGTGTCAGATAGTATCTCAAAGTTGTTTTGATTTGCATTTCTCTGATAGCTAAAGATGCTGAGCACTTTTTCAGGTGCCTTTCAGCCATTCGTAATTCTTCTGCTAAGAATTCCCTTTTTAGATCTGAACCCCAATTTTTGATTGGGGTATTCAAGGTTGTGTACTCTAGATTCTTGAGTTCTTTATATATCTTAGAGATGAATCCTTTAACACTTGTAGGGTTGGTGAAAATCTTTTCCCATTCTGTGAGCTGTCGTTTAGTCCTATTGACAATGTCCTTGGCTTTACAGAAGCTTCTCAGCTTCGGGAGATCCCACTTATTTTTGTTAATCTTAGTGTCTGTGACACTGGTGTTATATTTAGGAAGAGGTCGCCTGTGCCAATTTGTAGAAGTGTATTTCCCACTTTCTTTTCTATCAAGTTCAAAGTGGCTGGGTTTATGTTGAGGTCTTTGATCCATTTGGATAGCAATTTCTTTTTTTTGTTGTTTTGTTTTGTTTTGTGGTAGCTCATGTCTGTAATCACAGCACTTTATTTTTTGCTGTATACTTTATTATTATTATTATTATTATTATTATTATGAACAAAGAAGTCACACTTTCTATCCTTGTATATCCTTATTCAAGGTCCCTTCGCCCTCCCACCATATCAGGTCATTCTTTCTTCTCCACAACTCTCCATCCCCTCCCTGGGCAGGCAGCATACAGTCCCATAGTCCCACTGATCCAATATTGCTTAGTTCAGTCTCCACTCCTGGCAGATCCAGCTTTCTTCCCCCTCCCTCAAGAGTGAGTCAAGTGTTCCTCTAGGGGTAGTGGGATCCAAGGAGTCAGTCCAGGGTGTTTCTGATCCCAAGCTATTCAGTGATTGTGGTTTGCAGCTTGGGCATGCTTGTCTTTTTTCTTGTTTGTTTGTTTAGAGACCACTAATGAGTGAGTAGTACATCCCCTACTTATCTTTCTGAGTTTGTGATACCTCGCTCAGGAAGATATTCTCCAAGTCCATCCATTTGCCTGCAAATTTTAGGATATCATTTTTTCTTACTGCTGAGTAGTACTCGATTGTGTAGATGTACCACAGTTTGTTAATCCATTCTTCAGTTGAGGGTCATCTAGGTTGTTTCCAGGTTCTTGCTATTACGAATAATGCTGCTACAAACATAGTTGAGCTAATGCCTTTGGAGTATGACTGTGCATCTTTAGGATATACACCCAGAAGCAGTATTGCTGGGTCCTTGGGGAGATTGATTCTCAATTTTCTGAGAAACCACCATACTGCCTTCCAAAGTGGCTGAACAAGCTTACACTCCCACCAACAATGGAGGAGTGTTCCCCTTGCTCCGCATTCTCTCCAACATATGCTGTCATCTGTGCCTTTTATCTTAGCCAATGTAACAGGTGTTAGGTGGTATCTCAAAGTTGTTCTGATTTGCATTTCTCTGATGACTAAAGATGATGAGCACTTTTTCAGGTGCCTTTCAGTTATTTGTAGTTCCTCTGCTGAGAATTCCCTTTTTAGATCTGAACCCCATTTTTTGATTGGGTTATTCAAGGATTTGGCTTCTAGATTCTTGAGTTCTTTATATATCTTAGAGATCAGTCCTCTGTCACTTGTAGGGTTGGTGAAAATCTTTCCCCATTCTGTAGGCTGTCATTTTGTCCAATCAATAAGTGGGATCTCCTGAAGCTAAGAAGCTTCTGTAAAGCCAATTGGCAAATTCTTAACCAAATTAAACAAAAAAAAGGGAAGACTTACTTCAATAAAACTAGAAATTGAAAGGCAAACATTATAACAGATATGAATGAAATTCCAGAAAATCATAAAGACATACATTAAAAATTTGTTTCCACACTATGAAAATTCAAAAAAAAATCTGGTGAGTTTTTATATAGCAAAATTAAACCTAAATTCAATGAATGATTTTAACAAATGTATACTTTGTAACCTTGAAATACTAATAAAATATTTCCTACTAAAAATTAAAAACAGCAACAACAGTAACAAACACAAGAAAATATGGTCTTGCTACAAAATTCTACTATAACTTAAAAAACTAAGATAAATATATTGATATAATTCCAAAAAACTTTAAAAAAATAAACAAGTGTCAGTCCAGGGTGTCTGATCCCAAGCTGTTCAGTGGTTGTGGTTTGCCGCTTGGGCATGTTTGGCTTTTTTTCTTGTTTGTTTGTTTAGAGACCACTAGTGAGTGAGTACATCCCCTGCTTACCTCTCTGAGTTTGTGAGACTTCGCTCAGGAGGATATTCTCCAAATCCATCCATTTGCCTGCGAACCCCACTCCAACTATAGGAATACCAGTCTCATGCTTGAGGGAGGGGGGACAAAACTGGATTTGGCCAGGAGTGAAGACTGTTCCAAGCATTATTGGGTCAGTGGGACCATAGGACTGTCTGCTCCCTGCCCAGGGAGGGGATGGGGAGTTGCAGAGAAGAAAAATGACCAGATGTGTTGGGAGGGGGAAGGGACCTTGAATGAGGATATACAGGGATGGAAAAAAAAATTTCCGAGGGAAAGCTGAACACATAGTAAATGTATGTGTAGCAATCTTATTTGCATTACCACCCTTGATAAGCCATGCTTATGATTCTTATCCTCTTCATAGTTATTGTTAACTTTTCCTCATTTTAAATTCATGTTACTGTTTCTTTGTTAAATACAAAATAAAATAAAAATAAAAATAAATAAATAAACAAAGCCTTTATAAGTTACAAAGCCAGTGAAACCTTGATATTAACCATATTATATCTTTTTGCTCTTTTAAATTTTTTCATATATATATGTATTATTTGGTGTTTTTACATCATGAACCCCAGCAGACCTCTCAGTATCATGCCCAATCTTACAAAATCTCCCCATTTACAAAATCACCCATCCATGATGCTCATTTGCTTACTGGAGCATAATTAAACTCTCTGTGACCAGACACTTAAAGAAAACAACTCTTTCCTTACCCATCACTCTGCCAGAAGCTGTCAATGCAGAAGTGAGGCATTGTGTCATTTAACTATGTTCTAGCCTTGAGTTCTTGTGTACAATAACATCTCTCTATTTTTATATTTTTTTTAACTCTACTAATGAGTGAGTACATGACCTGCCTCATTTCTGGGATTGTGATACCTCGTTCAGAAGGGTAATCTCCATGACCATCCATTTGTCTACAAATTTTACAGTATCATTCTTTTCTTACTGCTGAGTAGTACTCCATTGTGTAGATGTAGCACAGCTTGTTAATGCATTCTTCAGTTGAGGGGCCTCTAGGTAGTTTCCAGGTTCTTGCTATTATGAATAATGCTGCTATGAACATAGTTGAACTAATGCTTTTGGGGTATGAATGTGCATCTTTAGGATATATGCTCAATAGTGGTATTTCTGGATCCTTGGAAAGATTGATTCCCATTTTTCTGAGAAACCGCCATACTGCATTCCAAAAAGGCTGAACAAGTTTACATTCCCATTAACAATGGAGGAGTGTTCTCCTTGCTCCACATCCTCTCCAGCACAGGCTGTCATCTGTGTTTTCAATCTTAGCCATTCTGACAGGTGTAAGGTAGTATCTCAAAGATGTTTTGATTTGCATTTCCCTGATGGCTAAAGATGTTGAGAACTTTTTCATTGCCTTTCAGCCACTTTAATTCTACTGCTGAGAAGTCCCGTTTTAGTTCTGAACCCCATCTTTAATTGGGTTATTAAGGGTTTTGGGCTCTAGTTTGTTTAGTTCTCTATATATTTTAGAGATCAATCCTCTGTCTCTTGTAGGGTTGGTGAAGATCTTTTCCCATTCTGTAGGCTGTCATTTTGTCTTATTGACTTTATCCTTGACCTTACAAGCATCTAAATTTCAGGAGGACCCACTTATTGATTGTTGTTCTTAGTGTCTGTGCTACTGGTGATATATTTAGAAAGTGGTCACCAGTGCAAGTGTGTTGTAGGGTATGTCCCACTTTCTTTTCTATCAAGTTCAGTGTGGCTGGGTTTATGTTGAGATTTTTGATCCACTTGAATTTAAGTTTTGTGCATGGTGATAGGCTTGGATCTAGTTGCATTTTTCTTCACAATACCATCCAGTATGCCAACACCATTTGTTGAAGACACTATCTTTCTTCTATTGAATATATTTGACCTCTTTGTTAAAAGTCAAATGTGCATAGAATGGTGAGTTAATGTTTGGGTCTTCAATTCCATTCCATTGATCCACAACTGTTTTTATGCCAGTACCAAGCTGATTTTTCTTTTCTTTTTTTTTTTTTTAACTTTGGCTTGAAGTTAGGAATAGTGATGCCTCCTAAGGTCCTAAGGTTCTTTTGTTGAGCAAAATTGTTTTGGCAATCCTGGCTTTCCTGTTATTCCAAATAAAATTGAGTATTTTTCTTTTAAGGTCTGTAAAAATTATGTTGGGATTTTGATGGGAATTGCAGTGAATCTGTAGATTGCATTTGGTAAGATTTCCATTTTCACTATGTTGATCGTACCTATCCAGGAACATGCGAGATCTTTCCATTTTCTTATATCCTCATCAATTTCTTTCTTCAGAGATTTAAAATTTTTGTCAAACATAACTGATGCTTCTTTGGTTAAGGTATTTAATGCTATTTGCAGCTGTCATAAAATGTAATGTTTCCCTTATTTCTTTTTCAAACCTTTCATCTTTAGTGTATAGAAGGGCTACTGATTTATTTGAGTTAATCTTGTACCCTGCTACATTGCTGAAGGTGTTTATCAGCTGTAGAAGTTCCCTGGTAGAATTCTGTGTGTCACTTATGTATACAATATGTAATCTGCAAATAGAGATATTTTGACCTCTTCCTTTTCAATTTGTATGCCTTTAATCTCCTTTTGTTCTCTTATTGCTTTAGTTAAAACTTTGAGAACTATGTTAAATAGATATGGGAGAGGGGACTTCCTTGTCTAGTTTCTGATTTTAGTGAGATTGCTTTGAATTTTTCTCCATTTAGTTTGATGTTAGCCATCGGCTTTACAACAATTGCCTTTATTATATTTAGGTATTTTTCCTGTATTCCTGCTCTCTCTTGGACTTTTATCATGAATTGTGACTATCATGATTAAAAATTAACAATGTTGTTTGTTTCTTCTTTGTTTTATTTTCTTTCCATCTTTTTATATTTCTTTTTCTGTTATGAAACTGTAAAATATTAGTTGAATGTCTCAATTGCCTTTAAAAGGATTGGAAATCATGCAATTAGATATGTATCATTCTTCAGCACTTCCTTTTCCAGGAGGGAATTTTGCATATAACCTACAAGAGATAAATAGAGCATTCCTCACATCATTTTTATGTGGAAAACAGAAAGAGAACAAAAACATTCTGGGAAATTCTGCAGAATATGCATATCTTGTTGTATGTATCCCTAATTTCTGATTTGAAATCATTTACTGATTAATGGTATGAGTTTGAATACAATTTCTTTACTTCGGGGTGGGAAATTAATTCCTTGAACTGTCAAATGAGCAGCTAAGAACACATGCCTCCTCCCTTTCCTGAATAATGTATTGCCAAGACTGAAATGAAAGATCCCAGCTCCTAGAGCTCAAAGATTTTTTGCTTTAGAATTCCAGAGCTTTCAGCTAGCAGAGTAGTGTTTCTATGCTGTACACATATAGGAATAAAGCCTGGGAAAAGATCCATCTTAGAGACTGGTTAAAGACATCAAGGCTGTGAGCACATAATGAACCAAGCTTGGGGGTGGAGGGCAGCAATTTCCACTGCATGGTGCAGAATAATTCTGGCAGAATAATCAGCTTCTTTGTTTCTGGTATCTAATAAAAGTGAGGGGATTGAGAATTTAAGTAAATAAAGCTGAAATCAAGTGAATGCCTGATCAGAAGCAGAGGGAGATTATCAGCCCCTTTCCATTGATATTTAATTTACTGAGATACTCTTTAGTTTAAGTAACTTTCTTATAATGCTTGACAGCTTGGCTCAGTCTACAGTGAGCCAAAGCAATTCTGAAAATAACCACACTTATGCACTAGCATCTCATCAAGGTTTGCCAACATGTTTTGAGTGACATAGGAAAAGATACAGCCTCCTGGGTATGTCATGAACCTAAAGATAACATCCTTGACTTCAAAGTTCAAGCTGTGTTCATGACTCAGTCTGTTCCTGTCACAGTTTGCCAACAATCCAACTATTTTATCACATGCATTTCTTTACACTTTGCTTTTTAAATATATTTAAGTTTTAAAATTGGACCCTTCTCTAAGGATTAAAATCTAACATTGCAATATCTTTCAATATCAGAAATGTGAATGTTGAAAGAAAATATTGGTCTCTGTTTTTCTTACACATGGTCTTAACTCAACTTCCTCTAAAGAAAATGGAAATAACATGGTGCTAGAAGAAAATAAAGCAGAGTTAATGGCTTATCATTCATATTTTCAGGAATAATTTATATTGCTTTTTGCATATATTTCTGAAAGGTACTGTTAACCTATCTGTATAATTTGTATACCTCATAAGCTGACAAATTTACCCCACTCCCCAATCAATTCTGAGACTATTATTTTCAGGAGCAACTCATTCATCGTACACAGGAAAGTTAAATTTAGTAAAAGGAGCCTGTCAGAGCTTAGAGGGCTTGCTGTGCTGGGAGGCTGTCAAGGTGATTCCATGCCAACTTGGACCTGCCTGCAATGGGATGCTCTAGTCTTTGCCAAACATTGTGCTTGTTTTGTGACAAAGATGAAAGTCACAGTTGGATTTAAAGGAGGCCATTCAGTTTATTTTATTCCTGTCTCAATTCTATGAATTTTTGTCTCAGTGACTGAAAGCATTATAAACAGGTGTTTGACACATATATGTACACTCATGTAAAGTCACATTTTCTTTACTAATTACTTCAATCACTAAGCGTTCCCTCTTTAAGCATTCAACATATTGTGTACTGGTATTTATAACTGTTTCAACAAATTAAATGCCCATAATGCGGTATTTACAATAGCACAATCATTTAGAAATTAACAAATACATTCAATGGAGTTACATTGCCTTTACTATTATATGTAGGTGTCAACAATACTGCAGTATTATCTATAAAGGCAAGTTCCAGAGCTTTAATTATGTATATTTCATCTTTATACAGAATAAAAATGGACTAATTGATCATAGTCATATATTTAGGTACAGATTTTTGTTAATATGTTTATATATTATGCATAGATATGTTATTTAGGTGTTTAAAGGAATAGTTATTAGTAGTCAACTTTGATATTATATCATTTGTTTTGTAGACATTCATACTCCCTGGTAGGAAATTTAGAAATTCATTTATGAAACAATTTATTATTTTTTTCTCAGGGCATATATTATTCAAAGAAAAAAAATAACATTACAGCAGGTCATGCAAACACTTTACACAAAATGTAAAAACATTTTCCTTTACTGTTTTTCAAAAGTACCTCAGTGATTGGACTTATTTGTAGTATTAACAGTTTTAATGACCATTTATCTATTTTCCTGAAATTTTAAACACATCTATTGAAATTTCAGTTAATGAGGAATGGATTAACAAACTGTGGTACATCTACACAATGGAGTACTACTCAGCTGCAAGAAAAAATGGTATCCTAAAATTTTCAGGAAAATGAATGGATTTGGAGAATATTCTCCTGAGTGAGATATCACAAACTCAGAAAGATAAGCAGGGGATATACTCACTCATTTCAAGCAAAAATGACTTTAAGCAAAAATATTCTTATTTCATTGAAAGATGATGGGTGAATAAAGTGGTTTAAAACACACACACACACACACAAAGATTTCAGTTAAACATTATAACTTTAATGCCATCATGCAATGGTATATTTTCATTGTCAACTTTATTGGGTTAAGAAGTGCCAGGGAAGTTCAACAGTACTGACCTTTAATTTCAGCACTTGAAAGGAGCAGACAGATTTCCGAGTTCCAAGACTACCTAGACTACAGAGATAGTTCCAGGAGAGCCAAGGATACACAGAGAAACCTTTCTCAGAAAAAAAGAAAAGAAAAGACAGAAGGAAGGAAGAAAGGAAGGAAGGAAGAAAAAAGGAAGGAACGAAAGAAAAAAAGAAATGCGAGGATGCCAGGGAATTAGTATGTCTTGAATAGTGCTTTTAGAATGCTGGGTTCTAGATAGAATAAAAAGAAAATCAAGCTGAACATGCCAGTGTTCTCCCTGGCTGGTTTCTTGCGGGACATGTTGAATGAGGTTCTCTGTACCAAGACTCAAAATGAAATCTTCATTTCTTAGCTTTATTTATTTTTTTTTTTTTTGTAAATAGCAAAGTGTAAAGTAATTAATGCCCAGAGGATTAACAACCTTTCAGTTGCCTACACATGATGTTTCTTGGGCTGACCATTCTCTATTATATAACTAGTGTTGAAGTTCATACTATAAATATACCAGGCAACTTTGTACCCATGGTCTGGGTATGGATCAGGGGCTTACAAATTTTGTCTTCTTCTTTGTCACAGAGATGGCAAACTTACCAGGAAACATTATTTAAAGCAGTGTGATAGAACAGGTTAGAATATATTGAGAGATCAGTGGGCTACAATTATTTGGGGTCCAACAGAGTGTAGAGTTTGGTTACTAAGGGGTAGTAAGGCAGTTTTTTATTTTGATTGATAGATTTTGATTATGTAGGCCTTTGCTCATTGCACATTTTCTTTTCTATAAAACAGCTAATTTTCATCATAGGAATATCCAAATTCGCATATGCATAAGATGGTAAAGAAGAAATTTTCCCTAAAAGTTTACTTGAAGACACAGTTTTGCCTTATTATGTATTCACTCAGAAGCAATACAGGCTGGATGAGTCTTTCTAGTTTGTGCCAGGATGTAAGCAAGTACAGCTCAATAGTTTCTAAGTTCGATTATCATTAAGTGGAGGAGAAACTTACTCCTTTGTGTAGCTCAGTTCTGTTGAGAGAATCTGTGTTATTAGCAGTGTGTGTGTGTGTGTGTGTGTGTGTGTGTGTGTGTGTGTGTGTGTGTGTGGAGACAGAGACAGAGGCAGAGAGAGAGAGACAGAGAGACAGAACAAACCAATTAGTATCCTAGGCTAAGCTATTCTGCTTGCCTGCCTTTACTTTGCTCATGCATTTTATAGTAGCCTACAGAAGGAACAAAAATATGTTAGGTAAATGTTGGCAGTCATTTCAGAATATAAACATGTGTGAAAACATGTTTATATACATTGAACTTATAAGCAATTCTCAATAAAACAGGTGGGAGGAGTAATCTTCAATGTTATACAGGGAAGAAAGATGAGTCTAAGTCAGTAGTCTTATAGATTTAACTAAAGAAGCACAGTTATAGATGTGTTAAATATAAGCCTATTTTGGTAGAAAGTGTGGTTTTCCAGACTAACCGGGGCTACAGAATATGGCGGTGTATCCAAAGGAAAACAACAAGACAGAGATGTCATAGAAAGAGAAAGCACTGTGTAGGACCTTGTAGAGAACTGAATTTCATGAATGTACTCCTTGCATTCTCGAAGCTTCTTACTGTCACTAGAATAAACCTACAATCTCTGCTCAATTTATCCTGTTCATTTACAGTGTTTTCAAATGTATTCCCCAAAGCCTTTCAAGTTTCATTACTATAGAACTTTGACTAAGAGAGATAAATGTAATCTTGGAAAAAAACTAAACGATCTATAGCAAGCCTACTACTCATCATGTGCTCGAACTAGATGAACCACATTTTCTAAACTTAATGTTAGCAATGAGAGTTCTAAATTGTTTGTGTGTGTGTGTGTGTCTGTGTGTATGTGTGTGCATGCTTGAGAATACTAATTTGTTAAAGACCTAAACTTATGAAGCTCCTGTGCTAATTCTTATCTTAAAATAATTTTTATTTCATTAAAATATAGTTACATAATTTCTCCTCTCCTTCTACTTGCTTCTACCCCTTCCACAGCTAACCCTGCTTCCAAATTCACAGATTTCATCTGTTTAATCTCTGTTGTTACATAATATAAATTTATGTAAATCGAAGTATACATGAAACCTCCAACATCCTTTCAGTTGCCTACACATGATGTTTCTTGGGCTGACCATTCTCTATTATATAACTAGTGTTGAAGTTCATTCCTGGGAAAAATTAATTTTCTCTTTCTCTGAAGTTCATTGCTTGCCTATAGCTGTTCATGTAGGCCTAGGCATAGAGGGGGGCCCTTGAGACTTCTTTGATCTACCCTGGAATTTCAAATCTTGTTCAAAATTTTCAGGTCTTGCTTAGGTAGGAATAGTGCTGAAACTTCAAGTGTGCCTTCCAAGTTATTTCTAGGAGATTCAATTTGGGATCGGCTTTCTCAGTCCTCTGGGAAAAGCCCATCTCTCCTATTCTGCCATGATCCCTGAGCTTTAGGTGCAAAAATTGTGCTGCATTTGCTGGGCCTGGTCACCCCATAGTCAGTTGTTCTCTGCATTTTGACTGCTTCTGGATTTCTGAATTCTCTCCTTCTGTTGCAAAAAGATGATACATTGATGAAGACTGATATCTATATTTGTCTGTTATGTGCTTCAAATGCAATTAGGAATTACATTAGTTCACTAGAGTGGTAAAGAAATAAGAGAGACAATAATCTCTTCTAAACTCCATGGCTCCAATAGCCATGTACTATGGACCAAGTTTACAGTACTGAGCATAATTCAAAAAGACAGTTTGCCTTTCTTTAAAAAAATGATTATATTATTCCATGAAGAGTCAGGCACTAATAAAAATAAGTATATATTGGTTTATTATTTCTAATAGTGTCAAAGCCTTTCTCTTGTTAAATGCCTACAATTCATTATTAAAGAAACAAGAATCTTATTTACATTTTATTTACTTTTTAATCCCCGAATAGATAATTGTAGAAAATTATCTTAAAATTTGAATAATAAGTAGGATCATTGAAATGAGATTTACATATTATTATGACATCCTAATATTTAAGTTATCTGCTAATTACAGATTAGAGGTTTCAGAGTGCTCATCGGAGAGACTGGGACATAATCTCAGTTTTCCAAGATCATCCCTTCTCAGGGGGTTTTCTTAGAAGACTATACTTCATTACTGTCATCACAAAAAGGTAACTAAAGGACATATGGGTCTAATAACATGGACAAAATAGCTGCATGGTACCGAAAGTCAGAATTAGGAACTTTCAATGGAGGTTTTTTTTGTTTGTTTGTTTTTTGTTTTTTGACAGCAAACAACCCAACATTTCAAGGCACTGCCTCAGGTATGGGAATTATTGGAGGTGCTTTCTCTCCTAAGGTTGTCCATATGTTGGGGTCGGCTTGCATCCAGTGCTGCCTAGAATTTGAGGAACTAACTAATGAGGCCTGGTGTTTCTTCCTGCTGACAATTCTATATGCCATTATAAATCTATCAAGTGATGTAATTTCCAAAACAGATTTTGAACAATTAAACTTTAAATTTGCTATAGAAGCATGCATGATGAACCATTATTACCATGGCTTTCCAATGTAAGAACTTACTGCTTTATGTGCTTACTAAATATGAGACTTTTCTCTTTGAATTATCTCAAACAGCAGCTTAGGGGTGAATGAATTATAGCTGAAGTAGGGAGCAGACAGGAACAGATTGTCTTTAACGTCAGGCAGAGGTGTTATCTTGGACTGTCTGTGAAGTCTGAGGTGCTTTGACGCTTTTCCCAGCTCACACACCTAAAAATACCCTATATACTCTCTCTACGGTTGCAACTGTACTAACCAGCAAGAGGCATGTGATTCAGTTCCTGATTTTATCAGCATGAGTAGCATCTTCAATGACCCACCCACAATTCCTTTATTAAAAAAGAGAAAGCAATAAACAAGAATAATTTTCCTCAATTGCACAAGAAACTGAAATGCAAGTACATTCCCGACAAGAATGTATAAAGTAATACTGACTATACACATACTAACAAAAACTAAGAAATTATATTTTGTTAGTATATTTATATCATGAACCCCCAAATTAACAAAAGATTGTATTTTGAGGAAATTTAGTAATAATCCAGCAGACTATACAACTCCATCTAAAGTTTAAACATTAAAAACACAAATTCTATGTATCTTCCTTATGTCTATTTATTCAATAGTTACGTTTGGATCTCCACCTCCCACATAAAAAGGAAGGCATAGCTGCATGTGTCTGTAACCCAGAACTGGGAAATTGAGCCAGGCCTACTGTGGGAGCCCAATGGACAATCATTTTAGTTGAAAAAATGATCTAATTGAAAGACCCAGAAAATGGGATTTATAACATGCATCAATGTAAAAAAATGATAACAGCACATACCATGGGACTGATAAGCAGAATTAAATTATTAAAAATGTATTATAATTCAGTAACAGAATACATCAGGCATGAAGCATCAGATATAGGGTATGCTCTAGGACATGGTAAAACTATAATGTCCCTGCACATTTCTCAAATTCACCTTTTATTCTAGAAAAAAATGCACAGAGTTCTCTTATCACTCACACCACGTTTCTCCCTTCTTTATATTATGAAATATTTGTCAAAACTAATTAGTTACTGTTTACAGATTGCTGTCAACAACTGCTTTATTTATTTCATTTTGCTTTTGCCGATGTTGTTTTCCAATGAACATCTGTTTTCTGTTCCAGTATCTTATGCAGGACACCAAACCACATTTCCTTATCATGCCCTTAACTTCCTCTGGACAGACAGGCCCTCTTTTAGATGACCTGGAAACATTTGAGGAATACTGGGTTGATATTTTGCAGAAATTGTTTCTGCTGTGATTAATTTGGAGTTTTCATCATATCTAAACTGAGGTTTTAGATCCTGCAGGCGAAGAACACAAAAACTAAAGTGAATTTTCATCACATAGTATTAAAGACCCCTTCAAAACACTTTTACCAACACAACTTACACTGACTATTGGTCCCTCCCCTACCTTGCTGATTGAATACTTTCGGTATGTATGAGTGGAGCACATTTCTAAACATGTAACTTTTGTTGTTCACTTTTTGAAAAGAGGTGATGAGGTGAGCTCAACATCCTTGAGTTTAGGATCTTTATTATGTGTTACACATTCTTCATCTCATTTGTTGATTTATTTACCAAGCTCTATTTTGTATTCATATTTGACATATTCTAATATGCTATAATTATTGATTTATCTATTGGTCACTCTCCCAGCCCCTTACACACGATCACTGTCTGTATTTTTGTATTGCTGCCTTGTTTATGAGAACTCCCTCACTTTCAGGCATTATAAGTTGCTCCAGCTCATCTCTTCTATTGCCTTTCTTCCCTGAATTATGAGATATTTCCTCAGGAAGCTGGTTCCCTTTATTGGAGACTCGTATTAGAAACCAACATCTAAGCTCTCAATACATTCTTCTTTTCTGCTCTGTCAAAACTTAACTCTCAACAGTTCAGGGACTGGAAGTGTATGTGTACATTAACACCTGGAAACACACTTATCGGTAATTGCTTTTCCAAGTATCCACCTGCATCTAATAAACTAAGCAGACGTTAATATTGTGGGTTCTCACTCCAAACCAGCACTGGCTGTTTCATTCTAGTCTTTTCTTTTTGCCTATATCTTACTTTCCTCTCCAAGTAGCTCACATGTTTGATCACGGCTTTATTTGTTCAAGCCCAGTAGAGCTGTTTAGAAATGTAAACCTATACCAAGTACGACACAATGTTTTCAACTAGAAGCCAGTACCAGTGCTTATTAATACTTGCTTTACACTTTTAATCTCATGATCTCTACTTAGTTATGAGATTACTTAGGTTAACACCCCATCACTTCCATGATGTCCTCGTATTTATAGTACAGTTATGTTACTTCGTGTCTCTCTGCATTTTCACTAGAAACTAAGTATTACGGTTTTTTTTTGTTGTTGTTTCTGTGAAAACTGAAGGACAAACACTATAGATTTTATGGCTGTCAATGTGAGAAGCATCTTTAGAACCTTAAGAATAAAAGAATTAATAAAATGGAATGCTGACATGTGTTTCATTTCCAAAGAGAAGTCAGAAGAAGATTAGGAAAGAAACAAACAGAAAATCATTAACAACATAATAAGTTTGAACTAATTATGTTGCTAGTTACATTATAAATGTGGATGTACCTTACTTCTTATATCCCTTTCCTGTCACGGAGCTTTAAGTTCAATTACCAAATCTTAAAAACAAAATGCTGTTGGAATGGATGTATTGAGTGTAGAGGCAGAAAAGACAAAATATGCCGTGTTTTATATACAACTCACATAAACTGAAATCTAAGCAAAAGAAGGGTGCAAGAGAGAAAATGTGTGTGTGTGTGTGTGTGTGTGTGTGTGTGTGTGTGTGTATGAGAGAGAGAGAGAGAGAGAGAGAGAGAGAAGGATGATGATCACAGACAGAATTTAATTAGAAAAGTGAAATTATAAATATGTATTTATTTCTTTACAAAATTTAAACATCTATACAAAAATGCTGACCAAATAAAAGTGAAGAAAGCAAAGTCCAGAGGAATAGCTGATGATTTTAAGTGGTGGTTAATAAAGATGGCAGCAAAATGAGAAAGCAATCACCCAGAATCCACCTAAAGCTAACCACAAGCCTAAACCTTATATGCAGAAAAACATTTGGGATAAACAGCTGTGAAAAGAAGGTGCTGAGTTGAGAAAGGACAGAAGCACAGCCCAGCAAGCAGCTTTGAAGAAAATATTTCCTGTCAGAGCTGTTCACATCAGCCTGAACAAGCAGTGCTTTTCTTCAATAATCTCTCTACTTACTACATACGCACTTTCCCAGGAAAGGGATGACCTTGCATGAAGAGACTCTGCAGGCAAGAATTCTGAAGAAGATGAAGCCTCAATGCTCCTCTTTACTACTTGCACTCTTGGCGACCAAGCAGACACTTGTTCTAATAAAGGGACACTAGCTATCCCATCACTAAGTGTATTACTTACTGGACCCAATAGATTTTTGTAGAGTGGCACAACCATTTGTTACCAAAACATACTCTTCAATGGGTACATGAGAAATATAAAACAAGGAGAGGCTGAGTTTGGAATCAACTATATCAATAGTTACAAGACAATATGTTAAGTGCATTAGTTAAAGCAAATGCTAATATATTTCAGAATATTATCAAATATATTTATTGTCCATAATAAAATTAAATGTATATGAAATAGAATTTTCACAAATGACACGAAATTAAATAAAGCATAATTAGAATATTCCTAAGGTACACAAATAAAATTGATAGTGTAGAAATTTTCTGTAGACATTAGGCATTATGTTAAGTATTAAAAAAGACTTAACATTAATTCATATTTACAACTAAGATGTTACTTTAAAAAAACCTTAGTGTAAAAAAAGCAATGAAATAAATACATGTGTCACTTAAGCAGAAAATAGGCAATGCATCCTTGGAAACACTCACTGAAGATCTCAGTGGCTAAAGTGCTTGCCAAGCATGATGGCCTGAGTTCTGTCACCCTGCACACATAAAGATGCTGAATGGGGATGCTGGCTTCTCTAAATTTACATGCTGATTAGGCAGAGACAAGGGATCATCAGGGCAACTGACTCATTAATTCAGCCTTTAGAGCACTCTTGGTTTGATTGAGAGACTCTATCTCAATGAATAGAGTATAAGGGCAGTGGAGAAAGATTCCTGACCTGCACCTCAGGCCTTTGCATGTGCACACATACATAATAACCTGAAAGAACATTCTGACAGACGCACACACATACAAACACACCTTCCACATCTAGAGTAACCAAAGGTAACAGTACACAATATATTTTGAGAATCTCTCAGAAATTTCTGGTCAACAACGAGAGAGAGAGAGATATTCTCATGTCTGGTTTTGGAGTTTTTTGTTCAGTGGTCATTTACTTTTGGGGGCACACCATCAACTCAGGTAAGAAAAGCTCATTAAAATTATATAGGTATCATATATGTATATTGATATGCTTATACACTGAATTGCATGCTTTATGGCTTGTCTGATGTTTTTGTTTTGAGTAACTAGCTAAGGGTATGATATCTTGTGACTTTTTCAGTCATTCATATTGTTGTTTTACCTGCACTGTCCTTCTCCTATTTTAATTGCTCCCCACAAAACCACTCCTCTTTCCCCATTTCTCTGACAGAGTTACTCACACCCTGCTATTCCCCTCTTCATGGTTCTTTAGCTCCCCCTCTTCTGGCAATGGTCCCATTATACTTTTATGGGTTTTGTAGTTACCACAAGCTACGTACTCACATCTGAAGATCTGAAGCTTGAACCTCCAATTAGAGTGGATGTGATGTTTGTATTTCTGGTGCTAGGTTATAGCACTCAATACCTTTACTAGTTCTGTATGTTTACCTACAAAACTCATGGTTTCATTTTTCTTTACTACTGACTAGTATTTTACAGTGTTTGTGTACTATTTTCCCATTATTCATTCATAGGCTGTAGTATGTCTATGCTACTTTCCCTTACTAGTTATTGTGAATAGAGCATCAATGATTGTACCTAAAAAATTATCTGTTGAGTATGATGTGTGTTCTTTGGACATAGGACATAGAATAGTGTAACTGGGTATTATGGTGTATTTAGTTTATTGTTTGTTGTTTTTGAAGCTTTTTTTTGAGAGCCTTCTTCACTGATTTCATAGAGGCTACACAAGCTTGCACTTTCTACCCAACAGAAAATGAGGGTTTTTTTTTCATACTAACATTGCTTGTTAGTCTATTGATTACTTCTATTCTGACTGAAGAAAGAAAAAAATATCAAAGTTGTTCTTAGTTATATTTTTCTAATGCTAGGAATGATGGAAATTTTTGCACTTTTGAAATATTTCTTAGATTTTCCTTCCTTTCTTTCTTCTTTCCTTCCTCCCTCCTTCATTCCTTCCTTTCTTCTTTTCTCTCTTTTCCCCGAGAACTCTCTTTTCAAGTATCAGCATAACTTTTTGACTTTGTTTTTGCATTCTGTTTTGTAATTTTTTGAAAATTAAGCCTTTGTTGGATGAGCTTCTGACAAGATTCTCTTCCATTCTGTAGGCTTCCCCTTCACATGGCTGAAGGTTTCCTTTGCCATGGAGAACCTTCTAGTTATATGAAGTCCCACTTAGAAGTTGTTGTCTTTAACTCCTGGACAAATTGAGTCATATTCAGGGAGAGCCTTCCTCTCTATCTCTATCTGGTATTGATTTGGCAAGTTTGCAATTTGGTTGTTCATTTTCTTGTCAAGGTTTAGGAATTTGATGTTCATTATAGATTATAGTCTTTAATCAAACATGTCCTTCATAACTATTTTCTACTAGTCTATTCATTGTATTTTATCTTGACATTGCTATTAGCATAATTTTTAATACTAATAAAAATCCACCTAACATTTTTTTCTTCTACAATTATGCCACTCATGCTATATCCATAAAGCTACTGTAGTCAAGATTCAAGGATGCCTAAGTTTTCTGCTATATTTGTCTCCAAAATTTTTATTTTTTATCTTACTTTAAAATCTGGAATCTATTTTAAAGTAATCTTTCAAAGGCATAACATATTGGACTAGAATATTTTTGTATGTGAAACACAAAGTGTTTCATGTCTCATGATTTGTTTGTGGAGCCTCTTGTACAGTAGGATCAGGCTATGCTTCTGGTGCATGAACTGACATCTCAGAGCACATTCCCTACAGAGGAACATCTAACCCAGACTTAATACTGGGATGAGGGACTTGAACCTACCTCAACTGAATATTCCAGACTGAATTGGCCCCCCTTGGGTCTCCTTGCCCTTCTTGGGGAATGGATGGGGGGTTTGGGTGGAGGAATGTTGAGGGAGCATTAGGAGGAAGGAAGGGAAGGGGAGCAGAGGTAGATTTGGGGGAAAAAAGAACCTTTTAAAACAAATAAATAAAAGACCTTTGCTCTAATCTATGGTATTTTTTATTCTGTTGTCAAATATCAATTGTTCCAATTTGTGATTCATGTTTTTTCTAAGAGGACTATATTCTTCCACTGGTCTGTCTTTATTCTTCCAGTTCATTATTCAATCATTCATTGAGTTCATTTCTGTAGCTTTATGATAATATAATACCAATTTTCTCACTTTGTTCTCCTTGAGTATTATGTTGATTGATCTGAGTCTTTTGCTTCTCTATATAAACTAGAAAACTAATTAGTGATCTCAATAATGTAATAGGTTTCAATATTGTCTGGATTACATTGAATAGTTAGGATAATTTTAGAAGAACTAAAATTTAATCAGTAATGAGCCTTATTGTTTATTAACATAGATTATGTTTGATTTTTTTCTTCATAAATTTATAATTTTGTTTGTATAAGATATATCTGTAACTTTTTAAGACTTTAAATTTTTAATGTGGAATTAGAAACTTTCCCCTAAATGTTTGTAATTATTAACTGTTTCTATAGAAAATAAATTTATTCTGAATAAATTTAAGGGTGAATTCAGAAGTAGAAGGTGAGATTATATTTCAGACCATCATAATTCAGCTGCTTTATTCTTAAAAGATCTTAGACCACAAATTAATTAATACAGTATATAGCTAATCTTGTCAATATGATATACAAACAAGACTTGCCTTGCTCTCTTTTAAGAAATATTATGTATTGATTATATTGGTGAAAAATTATTTCTTTGTTTGAATTAAAACATTTGTTTTAATTTGTTAGTCATTCTTAATTAACTGTGAGTATGTTTCTTGTCAATCTATATGTGTTTATTCTTTGTAAATCATCATCTTATGTAAATAAAATTACTTACTTTTCCAGTGTCAATTAAGTTATATGTTTTTTTTCTTTTTTTATTTATTATTTGGTGATTTTACCTCATGCACTCCATCAAACTCAGGTATCAGTCCTCTCAGTTTCATACCCACTCTTATGATCTCCCCACTTACAAAAAGGCCCATTCATGCTGCATATTTACTTACTGGAGCATAATTAAACTTCCTGTGGCCAGTCCCTTAAAGAAAATGAGCCGTATATTAATAGTCAGACCATTTGTTTATACAACACTTTCTATAAGAAACAATACTCACTAAGATTTGTAGACAAAATATATCATGTACACCTGTTAGTGAGGGTCAATAGAGCTAATATTCACATAAAATTTCCAGGATTCATAGATGATGATGTTTTTACAGTATTTGAAAATGCAAGTTATATTGTTTCCAAAAACAGTAAATCTGCTTCAAAAGTTCTTTTGAACTTTCTTCTTCATTGAGAAGTGTCCATCTATCTATTTGCATTAACATAGAATCACATTTTAATGAGCATCAACTTGAAATTTGCATGTATGTATGTAGTATACACTAGTAAAATACAATACTCATCCACAATTCCATATATCTATTTCTATTTCTACTAATCAAAACTCATATTTTGGCTTGAATTAATTTTTTTCCACATCTGAGGGAGAGAATAGGAAAAAGAGGAAAAGGGAGGGAGAAATATACAAATTACTTATATTTATTATATTCTTATTTAGATTATTTCACTTAAAATGTCATCAATTTTCACCTTTTCACTGTAAGCAATTTAATCTCATTCTTCATTATGAACAAACTTCTATCTTGTGAATATGTATAATTATTTCCATAAGCCATTCATCTGTTTACAAGGCCCTTGAGTGGTTCTAGCTATCACAAATACTGCTACTTTTCAGCTTATACTGGGAATGATACTGTTCTGTTTGGTTTGATTTTCAATATAAATAGCCTATTGGAAAGTGCTGCCATTGCAAGTACTGAATATCTATTCTCTTGGTCCTTGGAGTTAAAATAAAACAAGTATTGGGGATTCTGCTACCACTTTATTAATAAAGTATTAATAAGGCCTTTGTATCACAAAACATATAGTTTTATATGAAGAATAAAACATGTCATTGCATTTTTTTGTACTGGACCCAGTGTAGAATTGAGATGGCAATACATTATCTAAGGACATTCAATAATATGCAAACTTTTCTTTCATTATGATGACTGCAAATATCCATTCGTCAACAAACCACAATCTCAGATGACAACAATGCCATGGGATAATCTTTGCTGTTCTCTAATGTGACAAGCTCATTGAGAAAATGCACAATCCTACCTTTCTAAAGGTGTATAGCATACAATGGAAAGCAAGGTTAAGGCCTGCTAGTTACAAAACCATGAATGTATAGGTCACTGTTCAGTAAAAGAATTCAGAAAGCAACACATGTTTTTTTCATTTATTCCCTCACATCAGTTGGGGTTAAGGATCAGGACTGAAACTTATTTCTATGACATTTGAAAAGATTATCCAGAGGAGCCCACAGGACACCCCTCTTTAAAAAGCCAAGCACGCCTCAGATAGGAGACTTGCTGTTAATAAAATGAAGTGCTAGAGATTATTTGTGCCCTCTTCTCATTTAGGTGAGCAAACAGTTGAGCATATTGAAGAAACCTGTTTTTCAGCCTTTGTGTGAGATTTCTGTAGGTAAAATGCTCTACAGAATTTAGAAATTGCAACTTTAAACTTTGGAAAAGACCATTAGAGAGGACTTTGCAGAGGATTTCAACCAAAAATGTCAAGCAGTATATTTTAAAGAGGAAGTTGTTTAAAATATTGATGCATATAAATGTTTAGTTATTTTTCACTTTAGATTTGTTCATCATTTGATTTTCAGCAGTCTTAAAGTGGGAAGAAATTTTTACATTCATGTTATAGTTTTTCATAGTTTGCAAAAGGAGACAAATGAAGTGCTAATTAAATCTTTATAGCCACAGATCACATATTCACACATTTTCTATGTAGATGTTTATTTTAGGAAAGAGCAAAGATATTTTTGCCAGACATAAGAATAAGTGTCTGATATTTATTATTTCTGAAATTAGTTTTATGCTTATAAATATTATAATTATAGGGTTATTAATGATTGATGCTGAATATGTAGAGAAGAATGTAGATATTTTCTGCAAAACATACCTCTAATGAACATTTTAAGGGGAAAGTGAATGAAAATGGACACACACACACACACAATAGGGAAACTTAACAGGATAACTGCACCTATACTAGGAAAATATATTCAGCACATGTTTTGAGTGACTTTAGTACAGATACTGAAACAAAAGCCACCAATTTTATCCTTCTATAACTGTTTTTAATTAATACATTGATTATTAATTCTATTATGTATAACACTTTTCATAAATATACAACAGATAAAAAAGAACTATTTTGAGATTGCCATTTCTATTCTCCTTGTTTCAGGGATGGAATTTTTGTCTTTGGCACAAAAGAGTAGAAAAAATAAAGCTGATACAATTATTTATGTCTTCTCCTATTCAACAAGACAGAGAGGCTGATTAAATGAATGAACATGGATGACCAGGAACGACATTTTGAAGGGAGAACATGGAGGTGCTAAGTTATTTATTGCAGACAACTCCATTGGGTTATTGTATACCAATCAGAGCAAAACTTAATTTTTGTTTCTTAGTTTGAGAGTTCTCCTGGGAGTATATAATTGTTTTTTAGTTTAAGAATTTTTCTGTGAAGAGAATAATAAAGCAGACAAAAATAAATACCTTTTAAAATAATTTTAAACATTGGACAGTACTGGCACACATCTTTAATCACAGCATTTGGGAGGCAGAGGCAGGAAGATTTCTGATTTTGAGGACCGTCTAGTCTACACAGCAAATTTCAGGACAAGTAGGGCTAGAGAGAAACTCTGTCTTGAAAAACCAAATAATAACAACAATAATGAGTTTATAATTATCAGAAGAAACAATAAAATCAATATTTTAATGTAATGATTGAAATGTTATCTTGAAAGTAACTCAAACCAAAAGGCATTTGTAATGTGAGTAATGTTTATGTCTGTGTCATTGGCCTGTATTAAAAGTAGAGTCAAGAAGTCCATGAAATAAATAACTTCACAGAAGACCCCTGTGCCCAGAAGCTTTGCCAAAGAACAACTAAATTCATTTAACACATATCTCTACATGTTCTGTGCTACAGATCCTACAGAACTGTTCGTTACTATGCCCTTGACCATCAAGGGAAATATTTGTTTTCCTCTTCATCTCTTATACATAGAATACTTAAATGACAAAATGGAAATATATGCTTACTTATTAAATTTCAGGCCAAACCAAAATTGTGTCACATGTGGTTATGCACTTGGAGACAAACACATAGAATTAAACAGAATAAACATGCATAGCTTCATTCAGAGAGGAGTGGTTAAGACACTATTTTCAGGACACATTCCATGTTAGGTCTTAATAATGGCAGATGCAAGTAACTTCAGGATGGACTTTCTGTGCTATCATTAATTCATGTGGTCCCAGTGCTGCTGAATCTGCAGAAGACCACAGCCCAAAGTTTGATTTTTGTAATTCTGGTAATGATCAGTGGGGTGCACAAGTATCTTTAAGTCCCATAATTGTGGTGATCTCAGTGAGTCCATTTCTGGTGGATTGTTGCCCATACCACTAAATCAGCATTTACATCACTATACACATATGGCACAGTTGGGGGTTAGCGGGGGGGCCAGTACTGTATTATCCAGGGGGCCAAGTCACTCTTAACCTCCATAAAAGGCATCCCTTTAAAGAACAGTATAAAGGTCACTGCAGCTCATGCCAAGTGCAAAAATGAGAAGTACAGACAGGAAACACTGTTCAGATGTTGAGGGCTGTAGGCCTGTTTTATGTCTCCTCTGAGCCCTCTGCAGCCACAGGAGACCAAAGACCTGCTCACCATCGCCATTTGTACCAGGTCAGCAGCCAAATGGGTCCAGACATTAAAAGCAGGAGAAATCCCAGGGTTAATCAGGAATCTGCTATCTCTAACGTATGACATGAGTTACAATGATAGGACACTGTGTGACTGGAATTGTGATTGTGATGCATTGTGGTGTATAGTAGATTGAGTGTTCAGCATTATGAATGTGTGACATCGAAGCAAGCTGGAGCATGACTGTGGAGCTGCTTACCCCAAGTCACTCATAAAATTGAGATGTACCTCTCCTGAGAGAACCCGGGAGCAAAAATTGTAAATAAAATAAATGGTCAGTGTGTCAGAATTAATGAGCATGTATTAGGATCATATATAACTTGAGGAAATAAGAAAACAGCACAACTGAGATTTCCCTGAGTAATAAGGAGAAATACGGGAAGTTATTTTTATTATCTAATTGCTAAAGAGTCCACAATTTTTCTGTCAGAATTTATAAAAGAAGAAATACACATGGTTTTCGAGGTACATGAGGTCTGTGTGGGAATTGTGTGAAGGTAGTCAATGGGAAAAGCACACATTTTACACATATAAAAGATGCTTTTAGAAAAAGTTGAAATGCAAACAATAATTACTTGATTATTTTTTGCATAATTTTTCATTGTTAAATTCAAAATTAATCAGTTTGATTGGTAAGTAATGCCATGGTTTCTGTGGTTTAAAGACCAAATCTTGCTTCAAGTCCATGCCAGTAAAGTTATCTCTCTATTCTCCAAAAAGCGCTGTTTCTTGTAGTGAAAATTTTCTTTCTGAAGATTTTATTTTAACTTTTTTTGTGTGTATATATGCATGTGTGTACACACATGTCTGACTGTGGCTGTCTGGTGAGTTCCAAGGAGAGATTTGGATCCTCTACACTTGGAGTTCCAGTGTTGTGAGCTGCCCACAGGGCTCCTGGGAGCCAAACTCAGTCCTGCAAGAAGCCTTTCCCATCTTTCTTTATGCCTCTTCTCCCTTCTCCTGGGCCTTCCCCTTCCTTTCCTTCTTTTTCTGTCTTCTTGCTTCCCTCCCTTCTGAAATTCTTTCTTTCCTGGTTCCCATTGCTCTTCATTTCCCTCCGATCCTTCTCCTGCCCAAACTCAAAACTCAGAAGATTTTTGTCCTTAAGTTATTTTTTACTTTTCTTTTTTTTTAATTTTTAATTTTTTGAATATTTATTATTTGGTGATTTTACATGATGCACTCCATCAAACTCAGTTATCAGTCCTCTCAGATTCATACCTATTTTTATGATTTCCCCGTTTATAAAATGCCCACTCATGCTGCTTATTTGCTTACTGGAGCATAGAGGTAGAAGCTGGAGGATCAGTTGACCTGGGTGTTCTTTTCTGTGCAGAGGGTTCAGGGTCAGTTTAAACTAACCTGTTTTGAAAGAACAAAAACTCTAAAGATTTTATTGTTGCTGCCAATCCATGATATGAGCTAAGAATTGTGGGTAAATGGTATTTGGGAGATTAAAAATAAAAATGTCATAAAATTTGAAAATTTGTAAAGATTTCATTCTAGATTGATATGAAGAAAATTCACCTTTAGTCATCAATAGACTTCAGACTGAAAGGTAATGATATGCTTTTAGTAAGTGGTGTGCCTCCATGTGTGGCCACACCCTGAAGTTGTGAGGTACAGATACATATTTATTAAAAAATTACTCTCCAGCTCACAGGATTATGAAATATGTATGTATTTGTAAAGAAAAGTTGACTGTACAGTCTTATGGTAAGAGATCTCTAAATCAAGTTTAAAAGAGTAAATAATATTCAGCCTAGAGTGGGTTATAGTAAACTGTTCATTTTGCAAAATTGGGAATGGTATATAATTTCTTTCCCATATCTTTAAAATCTACCCCCTCCAGCATGACCATTATGCTGAATCTAAAAAATTACCTAATATCATAATTGGGATTTATACTATATGATTATTATGTGGGGTTTTGATTCTTAAATCTACCAAAGCTCTATTTTATATAAGAATATAAATTACACATGTTCTATATGATACATATTACATATATTGTAAACAATACACACACATATATGTATGGATATATAAAATGAAATTCTGTACATTGTAGCATGTACCTATAGAGCATGGATATTTCTGAGTATATATATCTAGATCTATAGAGCTTAGTGATCTACTTTTATTCTCATCTTTTGTTATACACTGTTTTTTAATAAAAATATAAACATCTTATGTAGCTGTTTTATTTTGGAAAGATGGAAATTGGAGTAGACAAAGAGTGTTTATGCAAGATCATCTGGATGACTTGGAAGCATATATATATGTGACATATATGTATATATACATATATATGTTAGTATTCACTTTTACTATTTTTTTGGTCATGTAACTGCATCACTACTAAAATTTCTTTTTAAGTAAAACTTTCTTTGTGGCAGTTTTCATGATTAAAATGTACATCTTAATATTTTGGTTGTTGACTGACTCATATAGTTTTGTGCCAACTGGTGAAATCTGAACTATTTATGAACAAATCAAAATAAGCTGCACTAAGTTTATAAATTTGGCTTGAATATCAAATGGCCTACAAAGCCTAAGTTCTGCATAGTCTTTTGGAAGATGTTGGAGTCTTTTGGGGGTGAGGTCAGCTAGTTGAAGTGAGCAATCACAAGTGAAACTTAAAAATTCCAATCTGGGTACTAATTTTAAACTTTCTTGTTCTATTATGTGAACAACTTCTAGTTTCTGATGCTAAACATTCTCTGCACTAATAGACTGAAATCTTCTGCCACCATAAGCAAAACTAAGCTTTTACCTCTTTTAAGCTGTTTCTATCAGGTATTTATTGTAGTTATAGTGACATAAGAATAACTTAATGTACATTTTTTGGCTTTTTCTAGTCAATCAAAATATATTTTAAGTTCGATATAAATATTGAAATCTTATCAGTAATCACGAAGTCTAATATTAATTATAATTATTTTGGCAGTCATCAAATGAATTATATGAGGAATGTAGGACCTCTCCATTTCTATAGATACAGTAACAGTAACCTCAGCTATAATTATACTTGTGTTATGTAATATACTGATGCTTGTCTCTCCATGAAGTCAGGAATGTATCTTTCAAAACTCAAAATCAAGAGCCCACAAAAGGCAGAAATACAGTCTTGAAGAATTGATTCTATTGTATTTTTCACCTTCTAACCCATAACATATTAGGTAGTATTATCATGAGTGAGTAAAGTGATGATTTAGAAGTGAGATCATTATACTTTCTGTTGGTAGGAGGTGGAACGTATATTTCAGACAGAGGTTGTTTCAGAGCAAATCATATGAAAACCCAAGATAAAGATGAACTGAACATAAATATATCTTATTTTTCTGTAGAAGTATTTACTAAAAGAACTGGATATATATGCATATATATAATTGATTGTTTATATATTATATAAATATGTCACAATTTTGTAAGAAAATACAAAGACTATATAGCAAAACAGCATCTGTAGAGCTAAATAGTTTATATGTAACAATAGCAGGCCCTTTTCCTTTCTACTATACAAAACACCAGAATAATTTAACCACAACAAAATACAAATCAAAGTAAAGAGCCATTGAATCTCAGCAGGTCATTTTTTTTTCTGACCAAGCTTGGTGGTTATAATCTGTTACCTGGTACCCACATGTGGAACAAGACAACTGAATGCATAAAGTTGTCCTCTGACCATCACACTCCAACATGCACCCAACCATGTATCATGCCCACACACATGATTAAAGTAATAAGCACATTTTTACATGTTAGAGTTATACAATTTAGAAAGGCCTTATTTTTTTTCTAAATTCTTAGTCTAAACTAAGAGTAGATGATTTCTTTATTGAATGAAAGAAAAGTAAATAAGTTGATTAAAGTCATTTTTGCCCATGATTAGAATCTCATAAAAATAGAAATAGGTAAGGTCCATTTTCGTAATGCAAGTCCATGGCAACTGATAAAGAAAAAATGTTATATATTTAGGGGGTTCATAGAAGAAAATCACGCACACAAAGATTAAACAGTAGTGCAGTTTCCTGGAAAGTTGGACTGGTCCATTTAATTTCACTCAGCCAATCACAACTTTTATCCAAGCACACAAGAGAGAAATAGGGAGAAAGGGCATATGTGCAGCCAATCTAAACCTGGCCCTCTGAGATGTCAGGGATGCTTGGTTTCAAGACCTAAAATCTATGTCTCTAGGTCAAAGTGATAGTAACTGCTCTCCATTACATCTTTTATTATTATTTTGGTTTTCTGTGTTGTCAAATTTCTATCATTAAGCCTATCCTGATTATGTTCATTTTTAAAGACATACTGGGTTTTTTGCGGTTGGATTATAAGGATGACAGGAATTCCACCAGTATTTTGATAAGCTGACATCAAAAGAGAAAGAATGGCAAAGGGATATACCATTGAGTAGATTCATGCTTAAGCAGTTTTAAGTTGTGATGGATATATGACCACTCCCATTGTTCCAACCTTTATTTTCAGTAAGTTGTGTAATGATAGGCTGGCTAATTGCCTTTTGGAGAATCTTAATTTTGAGTAACTTTCATTGCTCTGTTTAGTTAACAAAAGAATTTCCCTGATGATTCTGTTCAGTGCCTTCCTACAACACCTAATACTAATTCTCTTTGTACTCAAAACTTCGATGAAAAGCAATCATGTAGATACATTAGTACATGTTATGCATTAGCTATTCTGTACCAGATTCTTCCTTGTGCAGAGGCATAGTAGGGAGGATGTTTCTAGTCTTGATGTTAGAAGAACATGATCTAAATCTTGTCTGTTTCTCTTTCATAATTAGCATCTTCTACTGCATACTTTGCATTTTAAAACATATACTCATCATATAAAACTTACTATAAAAATATCAGAGATGATAACACTGAGATGATACTAATAACTTTAAATTGTCTAAAAAGGGGTAGTCTTGTCAAATAGACATATAAAGAGGGAAAAATACTAATTTGAATTCAACATATGTTTTTACCATTCATCTGTTTATACACTAGTATCAATGAACAAGAACCAATAGCATACATATATGTTTAAAGTAATATTAAAATTGCTACAGAGTTGATTCACATTGTTAAACATTCTACTTTCTACACTATATATAAAATAATATTTAACAATATGGTACTTGACTTTTATTTAAATACTTGTATAATACTGAGTACAAAAAACTTACTGCTTTTCTATATGCAATTGAATACCTGGCAGGAATGAATGTTCTCACTAAAATTATATTTTTGAATAAGGAAATTTTCTGGTGCATAACTTAGATGGCATTTTCTAAAATCATCATAGAAGCTTCCTGTCTTTGTTTCCTATAATCTAAATATTATTTAAATTTTGTGTATGTAACTTTGTGTATGCAAGTTTCATAGCCAGTCTGTGTAGGTAGCATTGAACTTTCTAGTCATATACAGGGATAAATTCCTCAGCTTCTGAAAATTATTCCACTACATAAAATAATTAGGCTGTCCATGTGAAAGCCTAGATTGTATACACTGTTTCCCAAAAATGTAGAAACCTATTCATGATTTTCTATATCACTCCTGCTGGAGATTCAGTAATGGCATCCACTTTGAGGTGCTGCATCCCTCAGTTTGGAATACTCAGCCATGATGTGGATCACAATCTTCAGAACCCCTATCCTGAAAAGGCCAGTTAGTGTGAGCCTTACAAAATTTACAAAACTTACAAAATTTTCATTATTACTTAAGGAAGGGACATAGCATAGTTAACAAAATTTTCTAAAATATGTTAGTGTCTTAAAATCAGCACTATTGTATTACTCAAATCGAAATACCTATTGTGTGATAGATGTACTATTTATAAGCACTACAAATCTACTGTGTAAGAAAAAAGCAGTAACAGCCAGCCATTAATTTAATTGATGTCACAATTTTCTCTCTCATCCTTTAAAGCAGGGAAGAAAAAAAGAATTCAATATAATATATGTTTTGTCATAATAGTACTTAAGATAACTGAGGTCATTACTTGAGGTAAAATTAAATATTTTGGAATATATTAAATGCATTATATATGTATGTTTATGCATATATCTTTGATAATATGCTAATTTTATTCAGAAATTTGGTATACCTTTGAAAAATTGTTCCTTAAAATCTATTTAATTAGCATGTTCACTTTATAGAAAAAAATAAGGAAAATAATGGTATTTCTCTAAAATTATGCAGGAAAATATATGGTGAAATAGAAAGCAGGAACCAGAATTTTTAAATTTTGGTTCAATTGTTTTTATTACTGCTTTCAACATATGTTAGCTATTGTGTAGTTAATGATTATATGACTAAGTATAATATGAATTCATAATGATTTTCTATTTAAATTTATTTATTTATTTATTTATTTATTTATTTATTATTGATTTTACTTCCTGGCTGCAGTTTTTCTTCCTTCTTTTTTTAGTTCCTCCCTCAGACCCCTCTGTTCTCACCCCCATTCACTCTTTTTAATTTCTGTTCAGGAAAAGACAGGTCTCCTATGAGTATCAACATAAAAAATCCTATCAAGTTGCAGTAAGACTAAACACTTATGCATGTATGGAGGCTACGTGAGGCCACTGCAGTATGAGGAGTAGGGTCCCAAAAGCCAGTGAAAGAGTTGGGGACAGACCGTGCTCCCACTGTTCAGAGTCCTACAAGAGGACCAAATTACATAACTGTCACATATTCAAAGTGCCTAGATCAGTCCCTTGCAGGCCCCCTGGTTTTCTGTTTCATCTCTGCTAGCCCCTTTGAGCCCTGGTTAGTTGATTCTGTGAGTTTTCTTTTGGTGCTGTGGACGCCTCTGGCTTCCCCAATCCTTTTCTTCCCTTCTTCTTCAGTATTCACTGAGCTCCTTCTAACATTTGGCTGTGAGTCTGCATATGTTTCCCTCAGTTGCTGGATAATGCCTCTCTAATTACAATTGGTTTACCAACTAATCTGGTCACTGGAGATGGCCAGTTCAGGTTATGTATCTGTTACTGCTAGGAGTCTTAGCCGGGGTATGGGGAAAATTCAAATAAGATGACTGTGAGATTCCATCTTATACCTGTCAGGATGGCTAAGATCAAAAACTCAAGTGACAGATCATGCTGGAGAGAATGTGCAATAAGGATAACACTACCTCAAGGCTGGTGAGAGTGCAAACTTGTGCAACCACTTTGAAAATCAGTGTGGCAGTTTTTCAGAAAACTGGGAATACATCTACCCCAAGACTCAGCTATGCTACTCTTGGGCATATACCCAAAAGACACTCAATAATACCACAAGGAATTAGTGGGATTAGGGTACCTTGTAAATATTTGTTCCTCCTACTAATTTAATAAAAAGCTGATTGGCCAAAGGCAAACAGGAGTGTGGGCAGGATTACCAGGCTAAGAAAACTTGAGAAAATCTCAGAGCAGAGAGAGATGTCAGGTAGAGCCACTAGAGAGACACTGAAAAATAAGAAGCTGAAATGCTTCTCTGAGAAAAGGTACCAAGCCACATAGCTGAACAAGATAAGAATAATGGGTTAGTTTAAGACTAGAGAGCTAGCAAGTTATATGCCAGGGCCCTTGGTCAATCAACAGAAAATTCACGTAAGGATCTGTGTGTCTCTGTGAATGTTTCTGCCAGATTACTAGACTACTTGTCAAACCTCTGGTCTAGACTGGAAATCTAGGCCAGGAAACCTCATACAATAGGATACTTGCTCAGCTATGTTCATAGCAGCTTTGTTTGTAATAGCCAGAATCCAGAAACAACGTAGATGTCTCTCAACCAAGGAACAGATAAAGAAAATGTGGTACATTTACACAATGAGTATTACTCAGCTGTTAAAAAAAAAAAAGAAGAATACTATAAATTTTCAAGGGAAATGGATGTAACTAGAAAAAAATCATCCTGAGTGAGGTAACCCAGACCAAGAAAACCAAACATGGTAGGAACACACTCTTAAGTGGTATTAACTATGACGTAAAGGACAACCATGCTACAATTCACAGATCCTGCGAGGCTAGGTAAGAAGGAGGGCCCGGGTTTTAGGGTCAGGGCACATAGATCTCCTTGGGAAGGGAATATAGAGGAGATCTCCTGCATGGACTGGGGATAGGTGGGGATGGGAACTTGAGTGGTCAGGTTGGGAGGGGCAGAGAGGGAGAGTATTGAAAGAGACTCCTGGAAAGAGGAGACATTGTGAGTGTTGGTTTTGCTTGTGAGAAGAGATACACATTACCAAAGCCACACAAGGGTTTATTTAAGAGAATTCCCAGGCGGGTACAGGAACAAAAGCAGGACAGAAGAAGATAAGAGAGAGAAAAAAAACGCGGACGTCTCTTTTAAGAGAAGGGGTGTGTACAGGTTTACATAGTCACGTCCAGGGAGATGCTTCTGTATGCAGTGCCTCTGTACGAGGTGCATCTCACAGGAACCATATTGGTTCAGCCACGTGGAGTGCCAAAAATACAGTGAGATCAGGTTAAAACCTGGTGCAAGGAAATCTTTCAGGAATCTATAAAAATGACCCCAGCTAAATATTTTTTTTTCTAATTTCAGGAGTTTGATTAAGTCACTTATAGGGTAACACTTATTTATTTTACCTCTTTTCTAAGACAAGAATATAATTCGATTTAAAATCATCAGTAGAACACTATGTTCTCAGATACATTACTAACTAGCTCCAAAGGGTTGCTTTCCAATATACACAGCCTCTAGTTAAGGAAACGACTTCCGTGAACAGAGGAAAATGTCTCACAAGGACAAAGGCTTCCTGGAAATAAAAAAAAGAAAAACAACTTTGCATAACATTTTTGATGAGCTAAGTGTACATTAATCAGAAACATCTGAATTAAATTTTCCTTGAAATATACATAAAATGAGGAGGAACCATGGTGGTTTGTGGATTAAGTCTCAGTTTCTATTCTATGCATAACTTTTTCTAGCCTCAAATCACTGCAGTTTTGCATTCCTACTTGGAAGTTCATAAAAATGTTTACTGCGCCACAGAATAAACCTGGATCCATTAGCGATGCAATGTAACTAGGTAGAAAGTAACATAACCTAATTTCATTTTTCCTTTGCATATGAAGTATTAGGAATAAACATTTTAAAAGGTTTTTATGTGAAGCTGGTTAACTCTATTATTTGGGGACAGGGAACAATAAGCCTTTAGCAATTCTTTTCTTAATCTTGCTTGATCACTTTTATTATATGGATTCCAGAGTTGAGTCCCAGTGATTTAAAAATAAGTACAATTATTACATTTTTATGGTCTGGACAGGATGAATGCCTTGCTTCCCTTAGTGATTCATAAGAAACACTTAACCTCGTTTTGTTTTGGAAAAGTTGTTTAAAACTAATGTTGCCTGTAACAACAACAGTAACTCAGAATTGGAAAATTTGGGTTTTTCTATAAAATAAGATGAGGTTTTAAAATAACAATGAAACAAATGTAGGGTTTCAGTAAAGATACATTTTATTTCATTTGAAAAGAATATCATCTATGTTTGTCAGTTCATGAAAAATGTTATTTTGCATACTTCTCTTATTCTGTAATTATTTCAATATACCACAAGATACATTCCATATGCAATTTACAGTGATCTAAAATAAAACATTTACTGAAAAGGCTATCAATACAGAAAAATTTTAACATAATCTGATAAGCGTTTACCCTAGTTCATTTTTAATAACTCAAATGGCAATTGAATTACATTACCAAGGGATTTTGGTATAAAAATCTGCCTGACCAAGGCTCTGCTAAGTCTTTTAAGGGAGGAACCTTTCTGTTCTATAAACGAATGTAACATAATGACTACTTGGTTATGTGATTCACTTATATATTTTCTAGTGACAGTAAAATATCACTATACTCTGTGTGTACATATTTTTGTATGTTCATGTCAGTGCCTGTCTTTGTATGTCAATGAATTTATGTATGTATGTTGATATGTCTGTCAGTGTATGTAGGTATGTATGTATGAGTGTTAATATGTTTCTGTGCTGGCAAGTATAAGAGTGTTGTGTATATGTGGGTTTTGGTGTGTATTTATGTGTGTCATTATGAATGTGTATGTGTGTGTCAGTGTGTATGTATATGTCTATTGTCACTGTATGTATCTGTGTGCACATGTGTGTATCAAGCTGTGTGTTTGAGTGTCTGTATGTGCTGAAAGATCCCTATATCAGTCTTGACACTGGAATATTCAGATAAAATAAACTAGAAGAAAAAGTCACAAGTGTTGTGAAAGAAAGACTATTAATCCCTTCCTGAATAAATGCACAAACCCTTCCTATTAAGAATGGGAAACTGAATAAGGTAAGATTCTCCTTGCCTTTTCTTGAGAAAACAAAACCTCACAAGTTAAATCAGAGGAGGTCTGAGACATTTCCAAATGTTTCTAGTGGTGCTCAACACAACATTGAAGCTTTGCACAACAGAAACCTCCTGGGTGGGATCAGAGGAGGAGAAAGCATGGTAAGAAAGCCCCTGCTAAGTAAAATAATTAAAAAATGCATCTCTGTGCAATTTTTCATTTGTAAAACATTACATCTGCCAGATTTTGCATTTGTCCTACATAAAGATCTTGCTTTCCTCTCAGCATGTACCTTGAGCCTCTCCCTGAGTGGCATTTGTTAGAGAAGATACTTTTCAAGAAGAAGAACAATGGCCCCATTAGCTTAAGACAGAGGTCTGTTCTTTATTACGTTTATAGCTCAAAATATGTACTTGAGAAGTCACTCAGGAAAGTTCATCAGACAATGTTTGTCAGTAAGCCTGCTTTTCTTTAGTTCCTTATTACCAAACAGACAAGTTCCTATAGAAGTGTAAACAAAAACAAACATTGCCACTTAGACCTTATCTAGATTGATTCAATGTTTTCTCTTTGTTAAAAGAGAAGTCAAGAAAATCCTAATTGTAGAAAGGAAAACAGGATTTTCTGGACTGAACAGATCAGAAAACATGCATTAGTTTACTCTGGATGATAAAAAAAAATCCTAATCTTCAATTTTGAATACCTTTGACAAAAGATGACAGGAGATAAGTGTTAGAAATGAACCATTCACAGAAAGAGAATTAGGAGAAAAACTGAATAAAAGTTTAACTTTTTTTTTCCTGTGGGATGTGTGTGTGTGTGTGTGTGTGTCTGTGCACACACATGCTTGTGTGTGTAAGATTCTCAGCTGTATTCTAATAGATGTTCATGAGACCTGCAGGATAGGGAGAATCTTGGTATCACATCTGCATGTCTTTTATGTGTCCTCCACACAATGTGATTTCTCCAGTTTTCTTTTCATTTTTGACAGAACTCAAACCATCCTGGACAGGTAATTTTAAGACCTTATCAATCACCTGCTTTTTAATTTGACTTCACAGAGTTCCAAACACAGATCTTCACACTTCTTTTGACATCTTCACCCTCCTCAGTTATACATTCCACTGCCAAAGTCACCAGCCTTTCTTACCTCCCACAGTTCATTCTTCTGAGATGCTTGTTGTAAGAGCTGGAATACTTTCCAAGAGAAAATTACTACTTAAAGAAACAGTTTGAATAAACGTCAGATTTTTTATCTGTTTCTGGGCTGGTTTTTCACAAGAAAACCTAGTTATGTAAAATGCAAAGTAACAAACAGACAAACAACAACAACTACTCACATAACAGAGCTGAATTAAACACAGAACAATATTGGAATACAATTATATCCATAAATCAAAGATCAGTGTGCTATGAGCATACCCTCTCTTCTGGTGGTATAGAAACTGTATGTCCCTTTGGAGGTCTTTTAACAATTCTCTGTTACAAAGTCCACTTTCATCAGCAAATTGCCTTGTTTTCTGGGTTGTGTTCTATTTATTGTGTCCTATATAATTCTTTTTAACTAAGTATATATAGTGTATTTATTTGTTTTACCTTTAATGTATCACCAATTTGCTTAATGACTTTATAATTTTGCTGCAATCTATGCTGTGTTCTTATTTAATTTTTTCTTTCATCTTAATAATATTTCTAAGTGACAAAGAGTTTGAGTGTGTTATGTTAATTTCCCATGGGATCTGTGCAATAGAGGAATAATATAGGCTTAGCTTTGACTTCTGGCTGCAGAATCTTGTTTATTAAGGAGTATCAGTGCTATCAAATTACATATGAATGTACATAATAAAAACGTTTTCACAGGAGATGTATGTTTTGAAAAAACACTACACAAATCTAGAGAATTTTAGTGCATTTACTTTTTTTCCATATGGAACCCATTCTATGAGATTAGGTTTTGGTATTCTGTGTCCTTGTAAGACAAACCAAATTCTAGGGACTGAGCATATCCCCAACTCATTTTAATATATTTGATCTTGCTAAGCCCAGTAAGTACAAGAGTGTTGATGTACATCCTCACTTGATGATGGAGGAATGAAGTGACTCCTAGTAGAGCTGGTACTGAAGAATAGAAGAGGAAGAAAGCTTTTCTTTTCTTTTTATTTTATTTTTATTATGAATAAAGTCTCATTTTTATCCATGCATCCCCTTGTTCAAACTCCCTTCCCCCTCCCGCTCCTCCCAGTCACTCTCTCTTTCCACATCTCTTTATCTCCTCCCCAGCAAGGGCAGGAGGTCCCAAGGTCACAAGGTGACTTAGTTCAGCATCCACTCCAGGCAAATCTGCTTTCCTCATCCCAACATCGAGACTGGTTTAGGTGTTCCTCTGGAGGGAATGAGCTCCAAGTTTCGGATCCAAAAGCCTTTCAATAGAATGAAACCGGTAAAGCTTGGAAACACACGTCTTCTGAATGGATCATGCAGTACAGAGAGGAGGACACCGGAGACTGTTGTGTTGAGATGTGTTCTCTGTACCAGGTTAAGAGGCATCTTCCCATCAAAGCTCCCCTTTCTCTTTTTTCTTGACATTTAAAATATTTGTTGGTTTCTTTGTTTTCTTTCATCAAACAAAAAATTGCATGAGTTTACTCTCACACATCTAATCACATCTCAGATCTATGCACTCCTGTCTTAGAGTTTTTATTTCTATAAAGAGACAACTTTTACAAAGGAAAAATGTAGCGAGAAATCAGGAACTATATATGTGAACGATCGCGTCATAGGACTGGAGACGAGCGGGGCGTGGTTAACTGAAAAGGATTCCGGAAGTAGACCTTCAAGGGAGAGGACCAGGACAGGAAGTCATCATTCTCTCGCGAGAGTTCCCTGACTGGGTGAGCAGTTCGCCCCAGCTGCCCGGGAGTTCGGATGTATGGCGTGGGGATGAAGAATCTTCCTTAGAAAGGCTCCGGTGCACTGCAACCTCATCCTGTCATCTTCTCTTAAAACCGGCTCTGTTTTGTAAGCGATTTTCACCAAATAAACCCCGTTTAAAACATATCTCAGGGCGGGTTTTTACCGCGATAGAAAACATTTAATTGGGGTGGCTTACAATTTAGAGGTTTAATTCATTATTATCATAGTAGGAAGGAGGACAGCTTTTCAGCTTTTTAAGCAGACATGGTGCTAGAGGTAAAAGACTTTACCTTGTAATCCAAAGGCAACAGGTAATGAACCAGCTATAGCATAAGAAGATTCAAACCCTACTCCCTCAGAGACATACTTCCTCCAATAAGGCCACATCTCCCATAGTACCACTTGCTTTGGGGGCAATTTTCTTTCAAATCACCACACCCTCAGATAGGGTGATGTATAAAATGGCTCTACCTAAGTGTCAGGGACCAAGACCCTGGCTTGAGCCTCTAGGCCTCTAGCTAAAAGCTCCCGTGGGAACTGACTGAGAAACCAACCACTGAGCCAGCACAATGTTCTCCCAAGAAGAATAGAAATTCTCCCAAGTAAAATAGATGTTCTCCCAGGTAGAATAGATGTTTTTCCCAAAGTAAAAGAGATGTTCTGGTTTGTTTCACAGTAACAGAGAAGTAACTCTAAAGAATAGAATAACAGGAACATTCTGTGGCTAGGTTAAGTAGCAGTCCTCCCTTAAAGGTAGCTCCAAAGAATAGAATAGCAAGAATATTCTATGGTTAGGTTACCTAGCAACTCTACCCTGAAGCAAGACCAGTCACCCTTTCACCCTGCCAATATCCTGCTCCCCTGGCCAGCTTCCTGCAGGTGTTTGAAGATTGCCCCCTCCCCATATTCTACTATACAAGCATGTTTAGAATTGTAATAAAACTGCAGCTCGATCAGAATCCCGTTTGACCTGCTGCCTTCCTTTGTGTCTCCCTTCCCTTCATTCTCTCTCGTAGGTGGTCTCCCATGTTGAAGTCCCGCGGGTAGGGGCACCTAAGTCTAGATGAGAGAACTGGTAAATTTTGGGGGGTTATACTTACATTGATTTAGGTAATGTAAAAGCATCTGTACCCTTACAAGCTCACTCAAGTATGGATATCATCTCACAGAAGCTACATCTCTGGAACCTTTTGCACAACTTGAGACTAGCTCTGCTGATCTGCTGGTGTCCTCTCACCAATTACAATTGCTTCTTTAATCCTTTGAAGGGTCCTTATGAATCTTGTCACTTTCAGGAGCTTCTAAAGCCTTCTAAGGTTTATTTCCCAAGTCTTGTACATCTTATTTACTTTAACAGGAATGGATATTTCAACTAGAGAGAAACAGCTTTATAGTACAGCTTCTTTTGGTAGCCATGGCTTCATGAGGACTCACTATGTAGTACAAGACAACAATCTTTTTCTTTCAGTTTCCTGGGTGCCTAGATTACAAGTACAGGTCACTTTACCTAGCAAAGATTTCTTTTAACTTTTCACTCAGTTATCTGGTACTACTTTCTGTGTTTCAGAGGATGATGTTGCCTTTTTTTCACTCTCTTAAAAGTATGAAATGCCTTTCTCCCATACCTATTATTCTATTTAACACACTCTAAAGATGAAGTCAAATACTGCAAATTCAGTGAAATGCTCACTGACATCAGCTAGGGATGAGCTCTCCAAACACAAGTTTCCTGCAGCTTGAGAAATGGCTCAATGCACTTATTGAGCCATTCAAATAAATACATATTGCTTGAATGTTAAAACAAATATTAGTTCTCTAGAGTAAAACAGAACTTCTTTCAGTGCCAATAAATTTTCTTTTTAAAAGTAGACTAAGTTTCACTTTGTCCTTTTAAAGAATGTTTTACTTTATTTTTTTTAAAAATTTACATACTAACCACAGTTCTCCCTACCACCCTACCCCCCTCCTTCTCTTAACCCCATCCACTCCACAAAGAGGGTAAGGCCTCTCATGTAAAGTCAACAAAGTCTGGCATTTCAAGTTAAGGCAGGACCAAGCCCCCCTCCCCTGTATCAAACCTGAACAAGGTATTATTCCATCATATGGAATGGGCTCCAAAAAGCCAGTTCATGTACTGAGGATAAATCCTGGTCACACTGTCAGGAGCCACACAAACTACCCAAGCCACACAACTGTCCCCCATACTCAGAGGGCCTAGATCAGTCCCATACAGGCTCCCTAGCTGTCAGTCCAGAGTCCATGAGCTCCCACTAGCTTGATTTAACTCTCTCTGTGGGAAAAAACATCATGATCTCCTCCTTCTTTTCACTTGGACTCCAGGAGCTCTACCTAGTGCTTAGCTGTGGATCTCTAAATCTGTTTCCATCGATTACTGAATGAAGGTTCTATGATGAAAATTAGGGTAGTCACCAATCTGATTACAGCAGAAGGCTAGTTCAGGCACACTCAATTTGCTCCTTCCAGCTATCCAAAAGGTAAAACTTTTCACAGAAGTCTATAAAATCATTTGAAGTCACCCCCTTGAAAAAAATTTTTACATGACAATTGAATTTAATAGTCTATTAAGATAAAAATTGTTATATTCATAGTAAAAAATATTTTAATAAGTATAATAAAAATGATGTATTTTGTTCATAAATCACAGTTGGGAATATTCATAACCATTTAATATAGTAATAATTCTATAGCTTGTTATTTAAAAAGACAAAATAAATAAATAACACTTTACAAAGGCTAATGATCAAATGTGTATTTTAAAGTAAGTTGACTACAATGTAGAAAGAGAAAACATCACTAAAGAGAAAAATGTGAATTTATTTCTATACTTTTGTTCAATGATGATGAGTAGGAATAAAAAGAAAAGAGGGGTTTTAAAAATACATTTGTCGGGGCTGGAGAGATGGCTCAGTGGTTAAGAGCACCGTCTGCTCTTCCAGAGGACCCGGGTTCGATTCTCAGCACCCACATGGCAGCTGACAACTGTCTGTAGTTCCAGTTCCAGGCAAAACACCAAGGCAAATAAATAAATAAATTAAAAAAAAATACATTTGTCACTCTAATTTGTCAGCTAAGTTCTCAAGTAAATTGTAATCTTTTTGCAATGTTAGTAACACATTGTGCCTTGAGGGATGAATTCAAAGGTCTCAAATAAGTATTTTTAAAAATATATCAATAAATGTTTTATGCAAATATATATATATTTACAATATATAGCTGAAAGAAATTATAAAGGTTCTGGTAAGTAGCCAGTAAATGCCAGGAAGAAGTTACTAACAATATTTACCTTTACTTCTTGGGCAACTAGATGGAAAATGGTTCAATTTATTGATTTCAAATCGATGAAAAAGGAAAAACAGAAATCAAAAGGAGAAAAATAGGAACAAAGTAAAAATACTTGTGTTTCAAGTATAGGTAGAAACCAACAAGGAGAATTCAGAGCTTATTATGAATATAAAACAGAACACCTTGTGAGGTCCTGGAGATAATATGTTGAAATCTCCCCTGACTAGAAGACTAGAAGGAATATAAACAGCATAAACATGAATTTTCAGAGAAATCACAAAGTTAGGAAGAATGTACAGAGACCTTGCCTCTAAGAATTTGATGACGTTCTAATTAGGTAAAAACGAAGTTGTCTATTTACAGAGTCATTTTTAATTATTCTTTGTAAAATATTTGCAGAGACACAGAGAACTACTTCCTTATTAACATGACTGCAGTGACTGTGAGGCACTGCACTCCACAAGGCTAAAGGGGTAGCAAAGCTTGGTGTTCTTCTAAACTTGCTCACTTATCCAACTGATGTTAGAACAACGCAACTTAGGTCACAGCCAAATGAAAGAACAAACAAAGCAAAAAAATGAATGTAATGAAACAAAAAGCCTTTTAATTAAATGAAAGAAGAAGCATTTTATTTTGGTGAAGATGAAAGAGAGAAGACATTCCCTAGAAAGAACATATTTACACACATCGTCATAGCCATACTTGTACAATACATTTGTACTCAGCCTATTCTAGACATCATGGAATGAAATCCCTATCTCCTTGCTGGTTATCTTTCTAAACTATCATTCAGCAGTTACTTCCAAAGTAATCACCTTCATCAGCTGTTCAGTAAATGTGATTGCGGTGGCATTAAATAAGCACGCTAGTTACAAGAAAGTAGCTTTTATACAATTATTTGCACCCTAAATAATATCTGAAGATTATAAGAATGATCATTACATTAAATAATCCACTCCTGATCATTTACTTTAATGACTGCTTGGCTGATTTTCAAACTTTTTCCATTTGCCATTTTTATAGTGGTTGCATAAATTATGGCCTATTAGAAATTGAGCTTGAACAAGGGTATACACAGATAAAAACTATGGCTTTATTCATAATAAAAAAAGAAATCACATCTGACTTTAACTATATTTTATTTTAGTTAATATTTAGTTTATATTTAAATTGAGAATGGTATGCAACTCAGCAATTGGAAAAACCTCTTGTTTGTTTGAAGTACCTTGGGCCTGTGAATTTAAGTTGTAAATTATGTGAATTATGAATACAGCTCAATCATTTTTGCCTGAATCTTTAGTGTCTGCAGTGAGATTATGCGGTCAATGTTTTACACCCTAGGTTTCAAAAGGAAAGAATAAAAAATTGCTCAGAAAAAAGAAATATCTAGCAGCATGCTTATTATTAAAAAATAGATGCTCCAAATATAAGCTTTATACTATAAAATTTTAGTTTAAAAGGTAGAAAATCTTGTAATTTTCTCTTCTGTTTATGTCTAAAAAATGGTCACAATGTCAAAATATTTATATGTCCTTGGTTTCAGCATTTTACAAAATCAGTCATTTATAAATCAACTGTTTTATTTTCCATTCTGTTAAATGAGAAAATTTCTCACTTATCACACATAAAAACTTTAGAGGTTATGAAGAATGGTTTCTAATGATTCTAGAAACTCTCAACTACAGCAGAATACATATACTGATATTTATGAAGCAGACAATCATAATACATCTGTGGTTGTCATTTTTCCTTTGTCCTACTTAGACTGTGAAGTTTCAACTATGATAGTAAGTTTTAACATTTAATAAAACAGTCAATGTTAAAAAATGAAAGCACATATTATCAAAAGATTGATGGTTATGATTTATGAGTCACTGGCAAAACCACAAAGCCTCAGCAATCACACTGTGTCTCATTAGCTAGAAACACGGATTAAATCAATACACAGTAAAAATGAAACATGGAGAGACACATTTACTTACTCTATGAAACTTATAGTTAAAATGATCAAGTTTATCTTTTAACATTATGCTTATCACTATTAACTGAATTTCTTCCTATTGCTTTTCTGCTATTATAATTTAACCTCAAAACCAGCATGTTTACTAGGCACTGGGCAACTTAAAAATAGAGCTGATTTTCAAATACTTCTAATTATTATTATTTATATTTTGTTGAGACAAAAAGCTTTCTTATTTATAAGTGTGCTCAACTAAATTACACAACCTTCAGTAATACATCGACCTGTTTCTCATTATTAAGGATTTCATTTATGGTTCCCATAGGTCTGGACAGTATGCTTAGCATGGTAGTAGAAAGTGTTCTCTCTTTCCTAGCAGAGATCTTCAAATGATTAACTAATAGCAGTCTTGCAATGATTTCCAGATGTTGCTTACAGCAGGAGGGTTGTCTGCTTATCTTCCAACAGGATGGTGTGGGAATTGAGGTTCTCTCATAGTTGTGAAATAGGAATCACAGAAAAAATATTTCTCATCGAGAATCTAAAATTCTATATAAGATTGCTTTTAATACAAACTTATGGCTTGCTTTAAGAAGTTTTTTTTTTTTGAGTTAACTAGTGTAATACAAAATTTTCACATGCAAGAAAGTGAAGTTTTTTTTTTAACAAGCACCTGGAGAAATGGCAAAGAAATATGAAAACATAAAACAACAACAGAGAAAACAAATTGACTCTGAATATAAGCCCATTACCTATGTCAGGATGCCTTGCTCAGCCCTGATACAGTGGGGAGGGTCTTGATCCTACCACAACTTCTTGTATGAGGTTTTGTTGACTCCCTATAAAAGGCTTTACCCATTTGGAGGAAGGGATGCACTGGAGCAGGGAGGTGGGGAGGAGACTGGAGGGTGCAGGAGGCGGAAGAGCAGGGAACCTGTGGTTGGTATGTAAAATGAATAAAAGAAAACTTAATTCAAAAAGAACACATTTATTTTTAATTCAAAGCTCTGAGAATTCGTAAAAAAAAATGACTGAAGAAGAAGGTATAAGATGCAGGATTAAATTCTGAATGTGAATATAACCTCTATAGTACCTTCTACCTGCCAACCCTGGCCACTGTTACTAAAGTGTGTTCAATTCTTTATTTACTTATTCTCATATTGAATTGAATTAATAACATCATAAAGGAGCTCTGAAAATTGTATATCTTAGACTTCTCACGAGAATGGAACAATGTGAAAGCTGAATAGCATCCTCTTGAGTTCTTTCTCTATATAGATATTTTTTATCCAAACTATCATACATAATGCCATCAACAACAGAACTGTCAAAAACAAGTAACTTGCTTTTGACATGACAAAATACAAAGATATTGTAAAAATACAAAAAAGGAGATGCACGTTCCTTGTGATGTCTCAGGCAGGAGGAAGAATTAAGTATAGACCTTGGACTTGAATCCCAGTACTTCATGACCCCCAACTAACAACCTACAAACTGAGCTTATCTAACTTGTTAAGAGAGGTAACAGAGATGGCCTCTACCATCAAATCTCTTTTAACCTTGGAAGGCAGAACTAGAAATAGGGCTCTACCCCTTAAAGAGCAGGGTGTGAAATCTGCCATAAGCTTTATTTCATAGTGCAGTATAATAACTGCAGTGATGCAACCAAGCAATTAGTAATATTTGAAAGTCTTGTAGCATTCACATACGGACTTCTTATTCAACACTAGCATTAATTAGGTAGAGAGATGAGCATCTATAGAAGAGATTTAAGTTTAAATCATTTCATTTTCAGCTTTGCACTATATTCTGAGGCATTCTGCCCCTTTTTTAAGGCTTACTGTTTCCAGAAGATGTGAAACTCACTTATAATTCTCTTGCTGCCAGCTTGGCAGCCAACACACTCTCTCTACAGTATGTGCTATAGTTCCAGGAAGCACAGAAATCAGGCCAAAGATAGTTCTTCAGATGTGTCTTCTAATGGGGCTAACTTGCATTTTGCCTATAGCATCATTGGCTGTGTAAGTAAATGAGTACTCATGAGACTATATAGTTCTTATATATGTGAGACTAGGATATAAGCCACCTGATCAATGTTCTGAACAATAGCCAATATTGTTAATTAAAAATACCAAGTTGTGTAGCCTATTGTAAAACATTGTTCACTGAGGCTAAGATTGTATAGTGAGGTCAGTACCTTAGCAACTAATACTGGATCAGTAAAGGTTTCTTTCCATTTCTCAGAGGAGTATATGAAGATGAAAGCTCTCTGAGTGGGCTCTAATACTCAAGTGCTAGAGAGTGTCTTTCAGATTTCAATTCCAGCTAGCATTAATTCCAGTTGTTTGCAGTTGCTTTCATTTGTTTGTTTTTGCTGGGTGATGGTGGTACGTTCCTTTAATCCCAGCACTCAGGAATCAGAAGCTGGCAGATCTCTGTAAGTTTGAGGCCAGCCTGGTCTACCTAGTAAGTTCTAGGACACCTAGAGCTACACAGAGAAACCCTGTCTCGACAAAACAAACAAACAAAATAAATAAAAGATTATTTTCCCTAAAAAATGTTATATTTCCCCCTCACTCAACATGGGAGATCTTTATTCCAATATCTTCCTCAATTTCTTTCTTTAGTATCTTAAATTTTTTTCAAAGACCATATCTGAATCTAATGAGATGATCATGTGGCTTTGTCTTTCAATATTTGTATAGTGAAAACCATAAATTGATTTACATGTATTACACTGTATCTCATAATAGACATAATAATGGTAGATGAATTTTTATGTGTTCTTTAAATTTGTTGTGCAAGTATTTTTATTTTCAAATGATCATGAGAGAAATTGGTCTGTCTTTTTCTTTCTTTGCTGAGTCTTTATATGGTTTGGATATCAGCATGACTTAGGCTTATCAAGTTTAATAAAAGATTGAGCAATACTCTTTTTGTTTCTATTTTTTAAAATAATTTGAGGAGTATTGGCCTCAATTTTTCTTTAAGTTTTTGCATATTTTAGTATTAAAACCATATATCCCTGGGCTTGTTTTTAACTTTTCTTTTTGTTAATTTGACTAAGAGTTTACAAACACTTAGACAAATCTTACTGCTTTTTTCAAAGAACCAATACTTTATTCATTGAGTCCTCTAAATTGTGATGTTCAGGTCTTGCTATTATAGACCTGCTAGGTTCTGGATCATATTGCTCTTCATGTTGTTGTATGTATTTTTGAACTGGCATCTACCCATCTCTTTCTTCAATCAGTGCAAGAGGTTTCTATGTCTCAGTGAGAACTCTTCGTTCAATGGGCACTCTTGGTATTATCAGAGCTGGTGGATTCTGTGACTCAGGAAACTGCTAAGCTCTCAGGGGAATGAGTGGGTTTTGGGAAAGGATTGGGATATATAGATTGCAGAGTCCAATGGGGTGTTTGTGGGGAGGCTCGCTTTCGAATTCTTTCTCTGTTGGCCTGCAACTAGGGCAGCAATGGTTGGGGGTGGGAGGACACAGGTTGTGTTCTGAAGCCTAAGTTACTCACTTTTTGGTCTAGTTGGAGCTGGCAGATTCTGTGTCTTTTGAATATTTTATATTGATTTTCTTTGTTTGCTTGCTTCTGTTGTATTGATATCAGCTCTAGTTTTGAAAATCTTTTGCCATCTACTCCTTTTGGGCACTTCTTTTTGTTCTAGAACCTTCAGATGTGGCAAGTATAATATCTCTCACATTTTTTAAAATGTGGTCACTTAGTGCTTGCATTTTAAAACAGCCTTCATTGTGTTCTATAAGTTTGGGTATGTTGTGTTTTTATTTCACTATATTCTAAACAGTTTTAACTTTCTTTCATGATTTATTTCTAACTCAGTAGTGAAATTTTACTTTTTTTTTTTTTTTTTAGTTTCCACAAGTTTGCAAGTTTTTTTTGTTGATTCTAATGTGGTTGACATCTACTTTTAATATGTGGAAGTCAGATAGAATCCAGGGTGTTATATCAATTTTCTTTATCTGTTGAGCCTTATTTTAAGTTCAGTATATTATCAATTTTGTAGAAAGTTCTATGAGGAACAGAAAAGAAATTATATTATTTTGTATTTGGGTACAATGATCTGTACATAATTGTTGGGGGCATTTGGTTTATGACATCATTAACTCCCTTATCTCTCTGTTAAGTTTTTGTATAAATGAACTTTCCATTGGTGAGAATTAGGTGTTGAGATTTCCCACTGTCAGTGTTTGAGGATCAGTATGTGATGTTAGTTCTAAGAGTGTATCTTTTAGTGTATTTTTTATCAACTTAGATGCCATTTCATTTGGTGTATTGATGTTTAGAATTTTTATATCCTCATGGTTAACTTTTCCTTTGATGAGCATGTAGTGTCCTTCCACATTTCTTCTATTGATTTTGTTTTGTGGTCTGTTTAGTCACTGAATTTGCTATACCACTATTGTATTAGGTTTCTGGTTAAACTTTTTGGTCTAGCCCAGAGGTTTGGACCAGTTCTCAGCCCCACTGCTGCTTCAGTCCAAATAATCACACACAGTCTTACATTATTTTCATGCTGATTGCCCTAGGGCCCAGGCATATAACTTGCTAGCTCTTTAGTCTTAAACTAACCCATCTTTTTTATCCTGTTCAGTCATGTGGCTCGGTACCTTTTCTCAGCAGCGTTTCCTCTGTGTCTCCTGGCAGCTCCAGTGACTTCATGGCATCTGTGTCTGGTGTTTGCTCCACTCTGAAATTTTCCCAGAATAGTCACTCCGCCCATAGTTCCTGTCTACCTTCAGCCTATCAGCATTTTTATTAAATTATTAGGTGGGAAAATTATTTACAATGTTATAGAACACAATCCTACCACATACCACCTTGCTTTTGGGTCTCTTTATTTGAAATATCTTTTATGACTTTTATACCCTGAGGTGATATCTATCCTAGTTATTAAGTTGTTTCTTATTTGCAACAGAATGATGCATCCTGTTTTTGAACCTATCAGTTAATCTGTTTTTTTTCTGGGGGGGTGGAGGTGTGAGACCATTGATGTTGAGAGTTATCAATGAGAAGGGTTTGCTGATTACTATTACTTTCTTGGTGTGGTGTAGTTTTCACTCTTTTGATTGACCAGTCTGATATCCTTTTTTAAAATCTTATCTAATATTCTTTAATTTCATAGACAATATGAAATATACTATATAGGCACATAACAGTTTTGCAGTACAGTTTTATTAAAGTGTATACAGATTAGAATGCAGAGATTAAACACTGGTGTACTGACCATAGCTTCAACTTCAGATAAACTTCATAGAAACAGTATAACTCAGTTATCAGACAACTGAAAATTTTACTCTTATAATATAAAAATGATAATTTGAGATACAAATCTTTTTACCAACTACACAAACATTTAAAATAATCATTAATCATTAATCATAATAAAGATTCACTATAAAAATATATTGGCAGTCACTTATCTTAAAATGGTACCATTGGCTACATTACAAAATAAGTCTCAATGTAAAATTGCCTCAATGACTATTTTAGAGTCTGACAAACCTACAGTAAATGATTATAAATCCTCTAGGGAAGCTTTGGTGTACATCTTCTGCCTAGGGAGGGGATGGGGAGTTGTGGAGAAGAAAGAATGACCTGATGTGGTGGGAGGGGGAAGGGATCTTGAATAAGGATATACAAGGATAGAAAGTGTGACTTCTTTGTTCATAATAATAATAATAAAATATTATAAAGTGAAAAAATATTTTAAGTCCATTTGTGAATACTTCATTCTATCAAAGCACAAAAGAACAATGCTCTTCAACTGCATACAGGACTAGAGAATCAAAAATATTATATCCTTGAGAGTTTTGGGATTGGAGCAAGGTTATACCATCAACTTCAGACAACTATTCTTCCTTTGAAAGATATCTCTTGGCCTGCTATTGGGCCTTAGTAGAAAGTGAATGTTAGATAATGGGCCACCAAGTTATTACATGACCCAAACTTGCCATCATGAGCTGGGTGTTATTGGGTCCATCAATTCTTAAAGTAGGATGTGCACATCACAAATCTTTTAGTAAATGGAAGTGATATATAAAAGATGAGAACTGACCAGGTCCTGAAGGCACAAACAAACTACACAAATAAGTTTTCCAAAAGTCTGTGGTTTCCACTGCTCTTACAGCGTTCTCTGCCACCAAGCATTTACCTATAACCTCATGGGGTGGTCTTTATGATTAGTTAACTGAGGAAGAGAAGACTAGGGCTTATTTTACTGATTGTTCTGCATATTGCAGAGTGTTTGAGTGTCTGCATCCCAGACGTGGACATGTACAGCATTACAACACTTGTCTGGGAAAACCGTGAAAGAAACAAATGAAAGGAAATTGTTACAGTGGGCAGAACTCCAGTATACATGTCATATAGTTTGTTTAGAAGAAAAATGGCCATATATTTAATTGTTCACTGATTTATGGGTTTTATCCAATGGATTGGCTGGATGGTCAGGGACTTGGAAAAGAAACCTGGTGATTGGATAATTGGTGAGAAAGACATCTGCAGAAGAAGTTACTGGGTAAATTTCCCCAAATGGGTAAAGGATGTGAAGATATTTGTGTATTATATCACCAAAAATATAACTTTAGCTAAGGAAGAGTTTAATAACCAAGTAGATATAATGACCCTTTCCAGGGACAGTCAGGCTCTTTCCCTAGCTATTCCAGTCATTGACCAATAGAAAGTAGCTATGATGGCAGAAATGGGAGTTATATACGAGCTTATCAACATGAACTTTCACTCACTAAGACTTACCTAGCTACAGCTGCTGCTGAGTGCCAGATCTGTCAACAGCATAGACTAAAACTGAGATACAGATATGGGACCATTTCTGGGGTGACCAGCCAGCAACCTAGTAGCAGGTTGCCTACATTGGACTGATGTGGGATATCTTTCTGTGTGCTGTGAATATCACTGGGGCTGTTTTAGCCTATGGCAAGGCATCTTAGAAGCAGGTGAAAAATCCAAGCATATATGAATAGGAAGAAGGGCAGAGTCAGAGAAAAAATTGATATAGCTGCCCTAGAAGCAAGTATAATAGAGCACAGATAAGCCATGAGCCTGCCACATGGCAACACAGATTAATAGAGATGGGTTAAGATGCTATAACTAGCTAGCAATAAGCCTGAGCCATAAGCTAAATAGCATATAATTAATATAAGCCTCTGTGTGTTTCTGTGCTGCTGTGTGTCTTCAGGTCTGGACTATGGCTGGACAGGCCAAACCTCCATACTTCATTGGACCACTTCCTCTGTAGAAAGAACAACAGAAACTTATTCTGGTTTTAAAATTTCCTTTCCTTCATGCTTCTATATAATGCTTCTGCCCAAGTCACCATTGATGAACTTATAAAATGCCTGATCCATTGATATGGTATGTCGTGTGATTATGTTATTACATTGTAAATAATTGTCCCACCTACTGGTTTAATAAAAGTGCTGATTGGCCAAGGCAGACAGGTAGTATGGGTAGGGCTACGAGACTAAAAAACTCTGAAAACAGAAAGAACAGAGCAGAGATGCCACAGAGAAGCCAGAGAGATACCACAGAGACACCATGATGAGACACCAGTAGACACATAGGAAAGAAGTTGAAATGCTGCTTTGAGAAAAGGTACTGAGCTGCATGGCTGAACAACATAAGAATCATGGGTTAGTTTAAGGGTAAAGACTTGCAAGTTATTATGCCTGGGCCATAGGTCAATTAGTGTAAAATTAATATAAACCTTTGTATGATTATTTGAGGCTAAGCAGGGTTGAGAGTGGGTCTGAACCTCTGAGCTAGGCTGGAAAGTCTAGCTCAGAAACTTTGTACTACAGTAGTATTCCACTTAATATTGCTTCTGACCAGGGAATTCACTTCAAAGTCAGAGAAGTGTGACGATAAGCCTACAACTATAGAATCAACTGGTCTTACCATGTTCCTCAACATCCTGAAGCAGTTGACCAGACAAAATGATAGAATGACATTCTGAAGACACAGTTACAGTGCCAATTGGGTGGAAGTAGCATGGGGGACTAGGACAGAGCTCTCCAGAAGGTGTATATACTCTGAATCAGCTTCCAATATATGGTATGGTTGCTCTTATAGCCAGGATCTATGAGTCCAAGAAGCGAGAGGTGGAAAGGGGAATAGTTCCACTCACAAGTACCTCTAGAGGCAAAATGGAAAAGTTTTTGTTTCCTGTTTTCTGATGAGTTAGAAGTTTTGGTTCTAGAGAGAGAGAGTACCCCTGTCAAGAGCCACAATAAACATTCCCTTAAACTGGAAACTCAGACTCATCCCTGGTCATTTTGGGCTTCTAATGTCCTTAAAATAATAGGCTAAGAAAAGAATAACAGTGACAGGAGGAGTGATTGTTAGCAGTCAAAAATAGTTGGCCTGTCCATTGGGGACTTGACAGCATGCTTCATGCTACATGCATGTACTAGCCAGTAGGCAGGAAGTACCTTGACTTGATTAGTGTTCTGATAACATCATGTGCTTATTGCTATGTGGTTTTTCTGCACATGTGCTCAAAATGTGGAGCCTCATCAGCTTTTTCTTTCTCTCTTCCCATGAGGCCTTGTCCACACCACTCCGCTTTCCCTTTCCCCATCTCTCCTCTCTGTTTCTTTTCTTCTTCTCCCTTCAGACTCCACTAACTTTCTCTCTCTGCCGATCTTTCTGACCCTCCAATAAAATGTTTCAAATGAGTGTTGTCTGCATGGTGTGTCTCTCTCTTACTTCTTATAACCACTGCCTACTGCTTTACAAAAGTGATAGATCCATATTAACATGGGGAAATTGGATTGCTTCCCCATACTGGAAGTAAGAAGTGCAGAAGATCCTTTAGGGTGCCTCTTGGTGCTGCCATGCCAAGTAATTAAAGTTAAAGGGCAACTACAATAGCCTAATCTAGGCAGTATGACAGAACCATTAGGAATGAAGTTATGGATCAATCTGAAGAAAAAGACACAAGACATGCTCAAGTACATGTGTAGGATTGAAGAAATCAGAAAGAAGAAGTAGAGGAGAGTAATTCTACTTACCATTTAAGGCCACAGGTTCAGGTGCAGAAAAGGGAATTATAAATAATAGGAGTGTTTCCACTATATTTTGTTAAGAATATATTTGTACAGATATTAATGTTTCCATTTAATTTCCTTATATATTATAACATCAATTAAGAGAATTCTCTACAGAGAAATACCTAACCAAGCCTTAATGCTGGACTGGAATATACCTCAACTGGATATGCCAAATTGAACTGACCCACCTTGGGACTCCTTACCCTCCTTGAGGAATGGATGGGGGGATGGAGTAGGGAGGGTCTGAGGGAAGACTGGGAGGGACTGGAAGGTGGGAAGAGAGGGGGATCAGTGGTAGATATAGAAAAAAACCTATTTAAATAAATAAAAATACTACTACTAATAATAAAGAAATTATCTATCAGTGGTTATCCAATGTAAGTTTGAGATACTAGAAAGATGTCCCCAAAGAGACAGGACAATGACCACTTTTGTAAATGTAAAATGGGTTTGCAGTTATATGAGAAATAGTTATATCATGTTATGTATGATTGTGACTTGATTAAATATATAATTCATTTGGAATTGTACATGAGATAGTTATGCTTAGGCATAATTATAACCTGGCTATTGATTTCCACTGGAAATTAATTATGGCCTAAGGAGGTATGATTGTCTGTCAAATTGGCAAGGGGTAGATTGTGGTGTCAATTCTTGGTTGTCAACTTGACTATATCTGGAATAAACTATAATCCAGAAATAAAATGCACAACTTGTGATCCTGACCTTGAGACAAAAAGACAACTTGTCTTCTATCCAGATCTTGTGGCTGGATGACACACCTTAAATCTGGGTGACAGCTACTGGTAGAAGAAAAATGGAAGAAGGAAGAGAATGTGTTTGTTCTTTGCCTTCTTGTCCTTCCTTTGTCAGCAGATTCATTCTTTAACTGGCATTGGAGTTTACTGCTTTATGATACCAGCACATGCAGAAGACCAGCTCAGACACATAGCCTCAAGATCCTTGAACTTTCTATTCATAGCTTCTTCTTGTTGGACTTCAACCTGTAAGTCATTCTAGCAAATTTATATAGATTATAGATTATAGATATAGATGATAGGGGATGTCTTTGTGTATGCTGTGAATACCACTGGAAAATAAAGGAATTGTTTAGGTCTACGGTAGAGCAGCTTGGAAACAGACTAGAAATCTGGGGTTGGATACACAGGAAGGAGGGCAGAGTCACAGGAGATAAAATCTAGACTCCCAAGACTGGTTCCCAAAGTCTCACAAGAGCCTTCGTACAAGCACAAGCTGCATATGACAGGTTTAATGTTTCTATTCTTACAGGCAAAAGGGAAACAGAGTCAAAGATGGCTTCTTAGTAGCAACATTTTCTGGGACAGCCCTGTTTGCTGAGAGCAAGCAGAGGCATGGTTCCTTTAAGAGATGTTTCTTGACTCAGCTTTAGTGGCAAAATTTTTGTGGCTGTTTTAAGAGTCCCTGATGCCAAATACTTAAATGTAATTTATCAGCAGTGGGTGGCAGTGCCCTACCTGGTGGCAAGGTGACCCTAAAATTCCCCAGAGTTGTGATGGTAAATGTGTTCCTGCCAGTAACTCCACCATGTTGAAAAGCTGAGCAGGGCAGAGCCAGAGCCAAAACAGTTCAAAAATCTCTCCAGGTTAAAAAATGATTCAAGGTACACAATAAAGCAGATTAAGATAGATGAAATCTTTAAACAGGTTACTATATGTGTAATATCAGCCTTTGTGTGATTATTTGGGACTGAGGGTCTACAGGTCTGGACCATGGGCCAAATAGACCAGATACTTTTTACTACCTCTGTGTGTGTGTGTGTGTGTGTGTGTGTGTGTGTGTGTGTGTGTGTGTAGGTATTTGTGTGTATATATATATGTGATATATATATATATCTATATATATATCACATAAGTTTTGTGACTCTAGAAAACCCTAACTAATACAATATCTAACTAGGATGCTTTCAGAATCATGGACCTCAGTCCTAACACACTATTTGGGTGGTTTTGTTGAACTATGACATCAAAGGCTGACCACCATGGTTGATTTGGCATTCCAGATGTAACAAAGAAACTTAGAGCTTGCTCATCCTTAGGGGCCAGGGCCAGCTATAATTAGTAACTATGACCATATCAGTGAAATTTTTTTCTGGCCTGAGAAGATATATGTGGGGTTGGGCTTCTTTCTTCTCATAGTCTCATTTTTCATTTGCAACAACATACCAATAGAGTATTTGGAACAAGCTTAGTGTATTGCCCAGAAATCCTGAAACAGTGATATCAAAATAACCAGTATAATACTGACAAATTAAGACTCTGTCCTTATCTAATACAGAATTTGTTGATTGATTAAGCCTCAGAGATAATATTCCACATGTTTATCTTATTCTGGAGAGGAAGATTTCAACAAAACCAGATTAGGAAAATGTTGGAGACTGACCCAGGACTATTTAGAATTTCCTAGTTCTTGGATGAAGCGTCCTTGGTAAATTACTAGCTTTGCAAAAACAGGCTTCTTGGAGTCCTTCAAGATTAGGCGTCCTTGGTTAGTTACAGAAGTGAGCTTCATGGAGTCTCCCATGATAAGGTGTTCTTCGCTAAACTGCAGGCCTTGCAAAAAATGAGATGTCCTTGGCCCATCATAAAATGTACATTTAGATAGGGCTTCAAACAGTAATCATTCAGCTGCAGAATCTTGGGACCAAAGAGATCCTGCCCACCCCGACTTCCTCTGATAATTTTTCACTCTCCTCTTCGGTTAACTCCCCTCTCTCTGCTCCCCCTCTCTGCCTGGAGCCTTGCGCTCCCCTCTTTCTGCTCCCACTCCCCTTCTAAAGCACTGCTTAAAAAGCCTCAGCATTTATTCAATAAATGAAGCCTTGACATGACTCAGACTCTTGTCGTTCTTTATGCACTTGGCTTCCTCTCTCTCTTCCCCCATTTGCTTCACAGGTGCCCCCCCCTCGAAACCCTCGAATAACTGGAAGTGCTGGACAGGGACGGGAAAATGGAAATAAATGTTATTCTTTCAAGGACAGATAATAACATGCATGAAGAATCATTATAAGCCTTTGTCAGGTTGGTAGGAAGGGCACATGGATAAATGGCTGAGAGACTCAGGCTTAGGTAGAAAAGGAGAAGGATAAAAGGACTGAGATGATCAACCTCTTCTAAGGATAGATAGGGAAAGGTGAGTAATATGCTAAAGAATGCCAGGTGGTGAATTTATGTCTCTAGTGGTCAGTTGTTGTTACTAGAGGATGACAAGGCAGAGATAGCAGGCAACAATGCAGAAATATAAGTGACTTCAGCTTTGGGAAGCAAAATACTTTGTGAAATTATTCTCTAACCAAAATGGGAAAGCTTTAAAAATAGGTAGCTGTAGTAAAGCCACAACAACACTTCAAACTCAATAAGAAGGAAGTGAGTCAGTGACCAAAGAAAGAAAGGAACTAAAGGATGAGGGAGGTGGGCAAACAAGATCCAAACATGTACAAAGGTAAAAATCCTATGTATGCTCCAGTAAGTAAATGAGTCTAAAATAGAATGAACATTTTTTAAATGGGGAGATCAGAAGAGTGAGTATGAAACTGAGAGGACTGATAACTGAGTTTGATTGGGTGCCTGATGTAAAATCACCAAATAATATATATATATATATATATATATTATACAAGAGTGAAATAATATACTTTGTAAAACTAATATTTGACTTCTAGTTAGGGTTCTGTTGCTGTGGTAAAATATTCTGAACAAAAGCAACTAGGGGAAGAAAGAGTTTACGTGGCATGCAGTTTACAGTTCATTATCAAGAGGGGCCAAGACTGGTTCTCAAGTCAGAGGAACACTACTTACTGATGTTTTGTAGGCTTGCACAGTTTTCTTTCTCATCCAGCCTGGGACCGCATGTCTAAAGGAGGCATCACACACAGTGAACTGAGCCTTTTTTCCTTAATTGTTAATAATAAGAAAAAATGCCGCAGATACACCTTTTCCAATCTGATGAAGGCAATTCTTCAGTTGAGGCTTTCTCTTCCTAGGTAACTCTAGTTTGTTTCAACTTGACACAGACTAGCAATAAACTACTTGACAAATCTAATCAGCACATTTGTTAATCAAAAAGAGAAACAATTCTAGAAATGACTAGTATAGTAATATGTTTTAGAGATAAACATGGAGAAATAAAAACTTGAAGAATAAAACATAAATTCTTAAACTGAATACAATGATTAAAGTTAAAAAATATCATAGTAAAAATCAGAGAGGAGTAGATGAGGGAGAAGACAAAAATACAGAGCTCTAAAAGAAAAAGAAAGAAAAACAACTTCCTGAAACCTGGGAATCAGAATTAGAAGAACCCATATTCAAATATTCATAGTTCAAAAACTTCAGAATGTTGGAAGGGCATAAATCTCATTCAGATGAAATAACACAAAATGGGCCATACATGGAAGACACAAATATCCAAGTACAAGAAGACCACAAATAACCATTGAAATTTAATTTAACTAATACTACTCTGAGATTCCTTACAATTAATCACTGATGAGGGAGAAATAGAGAAAACACAAAATAAATAAATCATGTATAGAGATTCCCTAATTCAGGTGATAGCCAATTTCTCAGTAGTTATATGGCAGGTAGGAGAACAAAGTATGAGGTTATCATAGTATTAAAAAAATAAGAGCAAAATAAAATAATTCTTATAAACTAAGAATACTTTTGTAATATGAAGTTTCTGACCTGGACTAGCCTCAAGATCGGGACCAGCAGTCCCAAAGTTCCAAAGAAACACACAGAAGCTATTATTAATGTTATGGCAATTGACCTATGGCTTAGAGATATTGCTAACTAGCTCTTTCATCTTAACTCAATCTATTTTTGTCAATATGTTTAGCCTTGTGGCTTGGTACCTTTTCTCAGAGCAGCATTTCAGCTTCTTTCCTCTGCATCTGCTGGTGTCTCCTCTGACATATCTCTGGCATCTCTGGTCTGCTCTTCCTGTTCCTAGAGTTTTCTTAGTTTGGTAGCCCAGCCCACACTTCCTGTCTGCCTTCTTGTCAATCAGCTTTTTATTAAACCAATAGGAAGGACAACATACCAGAACATAATTCCACTAAATTTAGACATCAAAAGTACTTTTTAGAAATTAATGAAGAGTAAGCATTTTTACAGACAAACTGATAAAAAAATGCATATACAAGACCTTTCATGAAAAATCCTTGAAGTTAGTTCATTAAAGAGAAAGGGACATCAGCAAATGAGTAGCAAAAACACAAGAGGAAAAAATTTAATTATAAAAGTAATTATAAAATCAAATATGGACAGCTGAGCATGTGTTGGTGGGTGAATAAAACAATCACATCTTTGGTATAAAGACTAAACACAAAATAACTATAATAATGATAGTTACATTAATATGTTAAGTGATAGACAATAGAGCAAATAGTAAAACAGTATTTTAGAAGTTGAAATTGTGGGAGGAATGGGGTACAGCTGGAGAAGGTTTGAAAGTATATTTTTTGTTCTTTTATTTGTTTGCTCCTTTTATATCATCCTTTAATCATCTTAAATCTGCTATGATTTGCTATAATGAAAAGCTGCATGAAGTCTACAAAGCAAAAATATATAGTAAAAAAACCAAAAGAATGAGCAACAAATTAAATACACTATTACTTATCTAGTAAGAAGAATTATATGAGACTGGAAATAAAAGAAATACAAACAAATAATTAGGGTATGACAATAATAAGAACCTATCTTTCAGTACTTACTCTACTTGCAAGTTGATTAAATTATCTAATCAAAAGGCACAGTAAAGTGGATGAATGGACTTTTAAAAAGACCCCATTATATGTTGCTCACTAGAAAATTTAACTCATTTCACTTCTCAAGACATGCATAGAAGAAGAGCTACTGAATACAGAAATCTGAAAGACTGCAAAATTATCCCTACTAATTTAAGGTGAGATACACTTTAGTGAAAACCAAATATCAGAAAGAAAATATTGCTATATAATGTTCATTGTGTTAATTCAGTAAGAGAAATTAATAGCCACAAACATGTGCATACATACACACATATATAAACATAAATGTTTACCTAACATCAAAGCCAAAAACACATAGAGCTAGTTTTAGTGAACCAAAAGAGAGGACTACTCAACAGTATAATAGTATTTGAGAAGTTTAATACTTCTTTTTTTAACAATAGGTCAACAAGGCCAAAAAAGAATTAAATAAATAAATCAACAAATAGCAGAAATAAACTGTACCTTGTATAGTAAATTGGTATTTCTAGAATATTTTATCCAATATACACATTTTTTCTTATAAGTACATGAATAGTCCCCTAGGATAGATTGGATGATATAAACATCACAACTCCTTGGCGCCTTTTAGACAAGGTATTACTATATATCTTTGGTTGGTCTGAACCTTGAAATGTAAGTCAGGCTTCCCTCAAACACAAATAGATCTGCCTACCTGTGCCTCCCAAGTTCTGTGTCTAAAGATATGTTCCACCATGCTGGGATTTATAATTATTAACATATGCTTTAAAAATGAAGTTATAGCTCCTGGGCTCTTTCCAATAAGAACTCACAGGATGTCCCTGACTAGGATTCCAGTCAATAGTGGAGGGTGAGCCTGAACAGGACTTCCTTATAATGAAATGAATAACCACCCTAAGTGTCATTATAGAGCCTACATTCAGCAACGAATAGAGCCAGAAGAAGAGATCAATAGCTAAGCACCAGGTTGAGCTCTAGGTCCAGTTAAAGAGAGAAGAGTCTGTATGAGCAAAGGGATAGGGACTATGAGAAGGAGTCTCACAGAGATGGCTGGCTGGAGCTCAGGGGAGAACACTGAATCAAGAACAGCCACTGGGGAACCATCTGGAAAAAGAGCTAGGCTTTTCAAGGGTAGGCAACTGTCCATTGGCATGAGCAGTATGTGGAGCCTTGAGAGTAGGCTGGCCCTTGGAGCTCATTTCCTGCAGAGGAGCACCTAACTCACTCTTGCTATTGGGATAAGAAAATCAGACCTGCCTGAAGTGGATGGACCACGCTGAGCTGACCTTCCTTAGGACTTCTTGTCCTTTTGAGGGAGAGGATCAGAGGATCGGGTGGGCAGAGACTAAAGGCAGACTGGGAGGGATCAGGAGGAGAGAAGGGAGGTCAAACAGAGGACACATGGAAAAAAATTTAAACAAAAACATTAAAATAAAACTACTGCTGGTAACTCTGATGAATATCAGTATATATGGTTGAATATGAGTATGTCATCATCTCAAGTACAATAAATATTCATAAATAGAGAAAAAATAAAATTGCATTTACTTTCATTACTGACTGCTTATAGTAAAAAAAATCCATAGCAATAAAAACTTTGGAAACTATATAAAAATATACCAAGATTAATTAAATTTTATATAAGTGACCAATGAATAAAAGAAAAAAATGAAAGAATTAAAACATTTTAAAAATATATAAATATTGGGAGCAAAATATGTGAAAATCTATGGGATCTTGTAAGAGGGACTCTCATATCAATGCCTACATTGAAAGGTTAAAAGACCTCAAATCAACAATTCACTATTACGTTTAAAATAAGTAAGGAAACTAGAAGAATTTAAAGCCCAAATTAGGAGAAGAAAGAAAATAATAAGGACTCAGAGAGTTGATACACGTGGCATAAAACCAAAATGCAGAAAAGATCAAGATCAATGAACTGATATATAGCCAGAAGTTTCTGGTCTGTCCTAGCCTTGAGATCTGGATATCCAGTTTCATAGTTGCTTATTCTCAAATAATCACACAAAGGAGGGCTTATATTACTTACAAACTGTCTGGCCTATGGCTCAGGCTCATTAGCAACTAGCAATTCAACCCATTTCTATATAAATAATAATTTATAATATTGCCACTTGTTCCATGGTTTTACCTGTGTTCCATTATATGTTGCTTTCTGGATGGTAGCCTCTGTTTCCCTCTGACTTCACCTTACACCTTTATCACTGCTTGGATTTCCTACCTGCCTCTAAACTGCCTTGCAATCAAGATAATAAAGAAATGATTATATCCTTATATCCATCCTGGAACTTAAGAAGAGAGTTGGCAATTGGCATAAGAGAAACATTTCAAGTGACAACAGAGAAATTTATTGAACATTGATGTTAACAACAATGAGTTAATAAATTTGATTTAAAGAAGTGAAGACCATTTTAGTCAAATTTTTTACAAAGTTTAAAAAAGAACTCAAAGCAGACCTGGACAGAAAACCACCACCAATGACACTGAATCAGGAGCAAATCCCTCCCAACAACAACAACAAAAAGCCTAAGACCAAATAGTTCTACTGTAAATTCTTAAAAACTATATTTAAAAAAACTAATCTTAGTCCTTTTTTACATATTGCATTATAGAAATGAAGAAGAATTTCTTCCAAATATAATCTTCTAAGCCAGCATTATTCTGCTATCTAAAACAGATAAGGACTTGATAAATAAAACTGAGAGTCCAATATCCTTATTGTGCAAATGCATGAGAGTCTTCACCAAAAGATTACCCATTCACCTACACTCAATTGTGATTCACGCTCAAGATGCAAAGACATTTTAATAACATATATTAATAAATGTAATGTAGCATATCAGCCAAATGAAGATAAAATAGATTTATTTCAATAGATATAGCAAAGTTATTCAATAAAATGCAATGCCACTTTCATGATAAAAACCCTAAGCAAATTACACATACAGGGAATACATTATAACATAATAAGGCTCATTATAAAAGCCAACAGCTCATATGATCTATAAACAAAACATGAAAGCTTTCTCTTTTCAATGTGGAGCAAAACAAAAACATCCATGCTCATTTCTATTAACAAATACAGCTGCAGACATTTTGGTCATTTCCCCAAAGAAAGAGAAATAAAGGATGCATGAGTAAGTGAGGTAAGAAGTAAAATTTTCCAGTGTTTCACATGACATGGCTTATATATAAAAACCACACATCATGTAGCTATGCCTTTTACTCTGATGATGAGCCCAAAGAAACCCTTCTTCTTTTAACCTGAGTTTCTCTGGGTATTTGGTTATAGAAGAAAAAAAAAGTAATGACACAATCACCAAATACATGCCAATAGTGTTAGTATATACCAACAATGAATTACCTGTAATAGAAATTAAGAAAACCATTGGCAAGAGCTAAAACAAAACAAAACTCATCTTATAATAAATTTAACCAGAAAGAAAAGATCTCATTTTCAATTATAAAATATTAATAAAAGACACTGAAAGAGTTAAAACAAAATTAAAAGTCATATTTGTTCATGGGTTTGAGAAACAGTAATAAAATTATATAATAACAAATATTATTTATACTTTTAGTTTATCCCTATCAAAGTAGCAGTGGTCTTCTTTACCTAACTAAGAAAAGTAATTATAAAATGTATGTGGAACCACTAAAAACCATGAATAGTTAAGAACATTTTGGGGGAAAAAAGTCAAGCAAGAAACATGTCACTAACATACCTAATTATATACACAAACTAAAGGAAAAAAAACACATGATCATATCCTTAGATGCTGAAAAAGCCTTTGACAATATCAAACACTACTTTATGATAAAAGCTCTGGAGGGATCAGGAATACAGTGAATATATCTCAATATAATAAAGGTGATTTACAAGAAGCTGACAGCCAGCACCAAACTTAATGGAGAAAAATGCAAAGCAATCCCACTAAAATCAGGAACTAGACAAGGATGTCCTTTCTCCCCTTATTTATTCAACATAGTTCTCAAAGTTTTAGCTGAAGTAATAAGAGACCAAAAGGAGATTAAGGGGATACAAATTGGAAAAGAAGAAGTGAAACTATCTCTATTTGATGATGATATGATTGTATACATAAGTGGCCCAGAAAATTCTTCCAAGAAGATTCTACAGCTGATAAACACCTTCAGCAATGTAGCAGGATACAAGATTAACTTAAAGAAATTAGTAGCCCTTCTATATACCAAACCTAAAACCGCTGAAAAGGAATAAGGGAAATATCACCCCCTTATAATAGCTGCAAATAGCATTAAATACCTTGGAGTAACTATAACCTATGAAGTGACTAATCTATTTGAGAAAATTTTTAAATCTCTGAAGAAAGAAATTGAAGAAGATATCAGAAAAAGGAAAAATCTCTCATGTTCCTGGGTAGGTAGGATCAACATAGTAAAAATGGCAATTCAACCAAAAGCAATCTACAGATTCAATGCACTGCCCATCAAAATCCCAACACAATATTTTATGGACCTTGAAAGAACAATACTCAACTTCATTTGGAATAACAGGAAAGCCAGGATTGCCAAAATAATTTTGCTCAACAAAAGAATGTCAGGAGGCATCACCATCCCTGATTTCAAGTTATACTATAGAGCTACAGTAATAAAAACAGCCTGGTTGGCATAAAAACAGACATGCAGATAAATGGAATTGAATTGAGGATCTGGGCATTAACCCAAAAACCTATGTAAACCTGATCTTCCACAAAGAGGCCAAAATATTCAATGAAAAAAAGATAGTATCTTTAACAAAGGTGTTGGCATAGCTGCTTAGTAATGTGTTGAAAAATGCAAATGGATCCAAGCCTGTCACCCTGCACAAAACTCAAATCTAAGTGGACCAAAGACCTAAACATAAACCCAGCCACTCTGAACTTGATAGAAAAGAAAGTGCTAAATAACCTCCAACAAATTGGCACAGGCGACCACTTCCTAAATATAACACCAGTGGCACAGACACTAAGAACAACAATCAATAAGTGGAACCTCCTGAAACTGAGAAGCTTCTGTAAAGCCAAGGACACTGTCAATAGGACAAAATGAAAGCCTACAGAATGGGAAAAGATTTTCACCAACCCTATAAGTGATAGAGAACTGATCTCTAAAATATATGAAGAATTCAAGAATCTAGAGCCCAAAACCTTGAATAACCCAATCAAAAAATGGGGTTCAGATCTAAAAAGGGAATTCTCAGCAGAAGAATTACGAATGGCTGAAAGGCACCTGAAAAAGTGCTCATCTTTAGCCATCAGAGAAATGCAAATCAAAACAACTTTGAGATACCACCTGACACCTGTTAGATTGGCTAAGATAAAAGACACAGAGGACAGCCTATGCTGGAGAGGATGCAGAGCTAGGGGTTCACTTCTCCATTGTTGGTGGGAGTGTAAACTTGTTCAGCCACTTTGGAAAGCAGTATGGCTGTTTCTCAGAAAATTGAGAATCATTCTCCCCAAGGACCCAGCAATACCACTTCTGGGTGTATACCCTAAAGATGCACAGTCACACTCTAAAGGCATTAGTTCAACTATGTTCATAGCAGCATTATTTGTAATAGCAAGTACCTGGATGTCCCTCAACTGAAGAATGCATTAACAAACTCTGGTACATCTACACAATGGAGTACTACTCAGCAGTAAGAAAAAATGATAACCTAAAATTTGCAGGCAAATGGATAGAATTGGAGAATATCCTCCTGAGCGAGGTATCACAAACTCAGAAAGATAAGCAGGGGAATGTACTCACTCATTAGTGGACTCTAAACAAACAAACAAACAAACAAACAAAGAAGAAAAACCAAAGTATGCCCAAGCTGCAAACCACAACCACTGAACAGCTTGGGATCACAAACACCCTGGACTGACTCCTTGGATCCCACTCTCCTTATAGGAATACCTGACTCATTCTTGAGGGAGGGGGGAGAAAACTAGATCTGCCAGGAGTGGAGACTGAACTAAGCATTATTGGGTCAGTGGGACCATGGGACTGTCTGCTGCCTGCCCAGGGAGGGGTTGGGAAGTTGTAGAGAAGAAAAAATGACCTGATGTGGTGGGAGTGGGAAGGGACCTTGAATAAGGATATACAAAGATAGAAAGTGTGACTTCTTTGTTAATAATAATAATAATAGATTACAATAAAAATAGTTTGATGTTTAAGTTGGCATCAAAAGAATTATGAGAATTGTTATGAAGATGTCTCAAAATTACTGTGCCTTAGTATATTAACCCACTACTATATCTAAATACCAAAATAAGATAAAATAAAATATGTGATTATCATCCCCACTCCCCTGTTTTGCAGAAACATTCTCAATAGCCAAGTAATTGGAAGATCTTTGTGTCTAATATCTGAGACCACCATTCAGTCAAAACAAGAATGAAAGCCTAACACTCGTGACAGTATCAATGAACATTATTAATATGTACATATATATGTATCAAATGCATGGCAATTCATTGATTTGTAAAATTTATATGTTTTGAAATTCTCTAAGTTACTTGTCAGTTCACTAGGAGTCAATAAACAATAAACTAACAGCATGATGAGTTTTATTTATTAATGATATTCAAACCTAATTGCACAAAGTATTTAGAATTCTTACCACTGTTTCAACAATTTTTGTGTCTAATGCCCTCTCTGTTTTTGATCTTGCAGTGTAGCTTTCAACCATTTGATGCTCTTATAATTTTATTAACAGACTTTGGATAAAAAGAAAAAGAAAAAAAAAAACCTCATGCAGTTGAATAAACATTTTATTGGGACACATAATAAGGGAAATAAAAATCATGTGCCTTGAAATCAAAGATATTTGTTGGTCTTTAAAATATACAAGTTTACTAAAGATTGCTTTTCTACTACAATAATTTAAGGAGTTGGCCAGACCTGAAAGTAAACAATGTGATCTTGAGAAGAGTGGTGATATATTATATATTTGATAAAAATAGTCTGGTATATCAGAGAACAGTGACACCCACAGGGTCAAGCCTTGAAGGTCAGATAATGGTGATCCACACCTTTAATCTCATCACTCTAGAGGCTGAGATTCTTCTGGATCTCTGTGAGTTCAAGGCCTAAGAGAGCCAGGCTGTAGTGTCATATACCTTTAATCCTAGCTCTAGGAAAGTTGAACCAGCAAATTAGATAGCTGGGCAGATACAGAGGAGGGAAAAGTTCAGCTCCCCCTGGTGTTTTCTTTTTCTTTTAAGGGCAGAAAGACTTGAAGTGAGAGGATTTACTGAGACAGGACTGAGAAATTGGCTGGGTAAGGAGTGTCTGTGGTTTGTTTCTCTGTCTCTCTGATATTTCAGCTTTTTCCAAATATCTGGCCCTGGGTTTTTATTATAATACCAAACAGAATTAGTGCAATAGAGAATCTGGATTTAAAGTTTACAATGTTTATGTTTTAGTCTTCTTCATGATCTTCTTGCCCTCTGTGAAGTACCCAGAGTCAGAGACAGAGAACATTCAGTTTTCAGACATCATGTACTACAGCAGTAAATCAAAGAAGCCAAGATGAGATTCATCTCTCCATTAATGCCAAAGGGCAAAACCTTTGAATGTTTGGTAACACTCCACAGTTACCAGATTTAGCTTATAATAATCTTTAATTCTATATAGTAAAATGTCAATACCAAATCAAATTCAAATGCCTTTAAGAAATATATACAGTAGGTATGTTACAACTTAATTTGTGGCTGCAATGTCATGTGTACTGCAGAAGTATTTTCACACAGTATTTGCATGTCTGTAAAGTAATTACTAAATTCAGTGACTGTGCTGGTAGCCCTTGGCAACTTGCCACAAATTGGATCACCTGGGAAGAAGAAATCTCAGTTTAGGAATGGCTTCCATTGAATTGTCCTGTGGACACTGTTTGTGGGTCAGGTTTATAACACATGTTTATGATGTGAAAGCCTATCCTACTACGGGTAGTACACCCTTAGGCAAGTGGTCTGGTGTTATATAAGAAAGCAAGCTGAGCAAGCCATGGGAATAAGCGAGAAGCAGCTTTCCTCCATGGTCTGTGATACAGTTTCTATCTCAAAGATTCTAAGATGAATTGTTATCAGGATTGTGAGCTAAGTAAACTCTTTCCTCTCACAAGTTGCTTTTATTCATATTTATCACATTATTTGATATCCAGATAGAACAATGATTATAGACATATCAGTGAATAACACCATCTGCTAAGACTTTATAACAGTATAAAATTGTTTTAGGGCCACAGTTAAATAAATTTTCCATCACATGTTAATGATAGCTTCTGAACTCTTGGTAAGAATGCACTTTGGGTATAGAAATTTGGTCAGAATATATATTTAGCTAAGATATTTATTGCTATTTTCAAACATTAATAGGAAAAGCAACTAGAAAAGTCTGTTTCATGATAAGTTTTTCCAGTTTTGGAAGTTCTTGAATTAGGTAGCTGACCAGATTACAAAATTTTTATCAGTGTTCAGGAAATGGCACAAAGATTTATAAATAGGCTAGAATATCAATCCCACATTTCATAGCATGTTTCTTTGAGCTAGACTTACATGGCTTAGTTTCATTATGTGTAAATAGATGGAAATACTCCTAAAGAAGAGATAATAAATTACAAGAGATAATGGTTGACATGAATCACACTGTAGAGATGATGATGACTTATTATGATTGTGACAATAACTTGAAGATATAGCACTATGGGTTTCTTTTTAGCCCTTTATCAAATTTTAGAACACTTAATCAGTTGCTATTAAAATATTGACAATTTATAGAATAGGTTTACAGTGTGATGACTGTTATCTAGAAAGTTAATTTTTAACATATTCAAATACTCCAAACTGTAATTATCATAGACATAATAAGAAACAACAAATTATTTGTATAATTAATACATTTCCCAATTTATATTAATTTAGTAATATTTGTTTCTCCTAAACACAGCTCAGCTATGCTGTGTCTGACATGAGTGTTTTATAAATACTTTCAGTCTTAGCGTTCCCATTTACTTTTTCTTTTTGTAGAAGTTTACTTTGAAGCTCACATAGTTTGCTTGATTTGGTGACCTTGTCAGTTTAATTTGAATATTGTTCTAAATAGCTTCTGTGTCTATGTGCATATGTGTCTCTCTGTATAAATCTACTTGAATTGCTTATAGGTTAATCTTGGCTTTATAATTCCAATTCTTGACATCTTATTTCTGAATTAGTTACTGTCATTTTGTCTGACCTTTTCAATCTGACTGTTATCCTTCCTAGAAACACAGTAACAAGAATTGAACACTAGTCAGAATGTAGTCTAACTGCAGCAGTAAATACTGATGGAATGACTATCAATTTTCACTTCAAACTAAGTTTAACAAGGACATTTTTACTCTAACCTTGGGGTATGTTTTAATTTACTGTATGTGTGGGACTGACAGATTTCAACTGAAAATAAAATCATTAAAAATACAGAATAATGTATAAATAATGGATAAAGGAACTCGCAGCACTTTTTAGAGAAATATCTTCTTATGGTTGATAGCAATTAATACAAAGACTTAAAAGTAGCCAAAATGGAGAATAAGAATCTTTAAAGTTTATATCCCTATGTGAGATATCTACATCCAACATATTTCTGTTCAGTATCAAGGATGATCATGGAAAATTTGTAAGAGTCAAAGATCATAAATTACTACAATGAAAAAGTATTTTCAGACACAATATGAAGGCTGAACATGTGAACTCAGATTGTAATTTCATGCAGAATACATGTTCAAGATCATGTTAGACAAAATCCCAGCACGGAGAAGCAAGATGATCATGAAGTCCTGTAGTGGACATCAGACAATATCACCTTGACCTAAAGGGGTGGCATTTGGGCCTTGAAACCCCAGTGTACGGGGCATGGCCAGGCCATTTTATGGCTGGAACCAGGCTGGTTTCTGTCTGTTTGCTCCCTCAAACTCTTGGAGAAAAAAAACAGACCCATTTCTGCTTTGTGGACCAGTTCAGTTTTCTAAGAATCTTCCGACAGTTCAGTCCCTTGTATCAGTGAGATTTTCCCTTAAACCTCTTAATAAATATTAACTTTTTATCAGTTGTTAGTGATTATTACCAACTATGAAGTCTAAGCAGCTATTGACAATTTATGGCTGTTAGGAGAAGGACAGTGAGTTTTTCTTTAAGAAAAGCTCTCTTGGAAAGCAGTGCTTCTTTCAGTAGATGACTCTACACTCATTCACAAGTTAGCAGTGCTGTGTAGACTTAGTAAAAAAATTAAAAGAACAAATTAATTTTGGAGGTAACAGAGTTAGAAGATGAAGAAAGAACTGAATTGGGGAAAAGGGGAGTGGATTTAGTCTAAACACATGGTACGAATGTATTAAAAATTTAAATAAACTATATAGAAAACATTCTTCTGTAAAAAATAAGAATATGAGTTAATGAGTGGCTTGGGTGGTGAAGGTAACATGCAAATGTTATTCCAATGATATTCTGGATGTAAGATAGAGCAGAAAATAGATAATCTCTATGTTAATTTTTTTCCCTTCTTAGCCCTCACTCTTGGACTGGGACATGTTTTGTTTTCCCTTAGATATTAAAGCTAGAGAGTCTCTGTGTCTTTGAGTCTGAGACTTATAAAAATAATTCTCTGAGTTTCTCAAAACTATAGTATATTATGTATCTCAAAATTATTTTTATGGATTTTCATTATGTTACTTAAGGGCTATATAAGTATACAAAAGATGCTATGGAGAGACTATTATTTGTTAGGAGACTATAACTATTTAAACAAGGGACTCTTATTTTCTAATTTAAACAAAAATAACTTTATTACCAAAAAGCATTTACATAATTGATTATGCATTTCCCTTTAAAATTTGATGAAAATTGTTTGAAATAACATCAAAAATTAATTTTTTCATGATATAATTTTTATAAAAGTAAGAATAATATTGGAGATGTTTAAATAAATGTAAGGAGATTTGTTGAGCTGTCATTTATCAGCTGGAGTAGTAGTTGAAATAGGAACACTCTTTTGACAAACTCTTTTGTATTATTTTAAGATGCTTTGTTCTAGAGTATAGTGTATATGAGTAGTTTTAGATAGAAGATATGATTAAAAGAATAGAAATGTTCTCTTTGTAACAGATGAAGATCATTAGAGAAAACCACAACCAATCAATGTCTAGAGTTATAAAGGCCAGTATCAATGGATACATCTTAAGTGCATAAAGACTGTAAGAGCCAGAAGATTAGAAGTGTCTTTTCTGTGACTTTGTCTCCTAAGAATATTAGAAGCTATGTCAATAAGGTATCACCAACATTACTTCCCAAAGTGCTAAATGAGGATGGTATCAATGAATATGCCAAATTGGCTGGAATAAAATCTCAAAAGATCTTAAACCTACACAGAATTGTTGTTAACTGAGGAAAGCTAGGACTGGAAGAAGTGGCCTGTTGCATGGAAGCCTATCAATTGGTTGTTCAATCCCAAACTGTGAGGTCTTAAAACATATGCAAATAGCATTATACAGACTAAGTGGGTCATATATACATATGAGTATTCCATAATAATTAATGTCAAAAATACCATTAAAAGAAAGTAGAAGAGTATATGCAGTTGTTAGAGGGAGGAAAGAGAAAGGCAATAATGAATATAAAAGGAATTTAAAATAATTTTAGTTTATATTTAATAAATTAAGATATGAGAATTTTTACCAAAATTTTTATGCCTCCCCAATCAACCACCATTTAATTTCTCTTGGCCACATTAAGGCTTCCACCAGTCAACCACCAATTTTTTTCTCTTGGCCACATTAAAGCTATCATGGTTTATAATATTTATGGACATTTTGGCTTATATTAAACCTGTGCTTAATTTCAATATACAGAATAAGACTAATCCTTATAATCTTACATACTATAATAAATAAATAAAAATTAAAAAATAAATAAATATTCATATAAATACAATTAAAGGTCCTTTGGTATGTATATTTGACAGAAGTATGTATATATATATGTTTTTATATAAACTCACAAATAAATATTAGTTCTTCATTAAAATAGATTACTAACATGTATTTTCTCTTTTTCATTTTTGTGATGGTAAGTACAAATATTAAATATTACATTTGCATTGTCCATATACCATAAATAGTTATTGGACATTTTGTTTGATATACTCAACAATTCTATCATGTGAGTAAAATGATTTGTAAAATTTTAAGACCTATCTAGAATCTTCCCAAGGACTTTTTACATTTATAAAAGAAATTTTCTGCTATCAGAACTATCTACAAATCCCAGTTGGAAGACAGAAGTATCCTCATCAGTCTTAGGTACCAAAGTATATGCTTATAGCATGTCTAACTTTCAAGCTGTCCTGGTACTTATTTATATGTACATAGAATTAAGTGTTTAAACCATTATACATTAACATATGCATGTAACAACAGCTTCTAACATCATCACTGTCTGTGTAATAAAATGGACTCAAGTGACCTAGATGCCCCTCAACTGAGGAATGGATTAACAAACTGTAGTACATCTATATAATGGAGTACTATTCAGCAGTAAGAAAAATTGATATACTAAAATTTGCAGGCAAATGGATGGATTTGGAGAATATGCTCCTGAGCAAGGTATCACAAACCCAGAAAGATATGCAGGAGATTCACTTAATCATTAGTGGACTTTCAGTATAAGCATTCTTATTTCATTGAAAAATAATGGGTGAATAAAGTGATTTTAAAAACACACACAAAACAAAAACAAAAAAACTGGTTTGACTGTAGCAGAGTTGCTTAGCAGCTATTTGTGGTGGCCATGCTTTCTTCAGCTGTAGTTGAACTTAACCTGGCTTGAGAAGACTTAGATTTTATTTTTTATGTTCTATTATGTTCCATGTATTTTAGAGAAAAGAGACACAGAGAATAGTTAATATGAACAAACTAACTACAACTATTGTTCAAATTGAAGCTGTGCTTATCAATTTAAGATATCCTCAATGCTCTATCTTTTTAAAGAAATTTCAAAAAAAAAGAAAGAAAAGCAAATGACCCAGTCTTCCTGACAAATATCAGGAGACTAAATGGAATACTGAAAATGTGCTTATGAGGTTTATCAATTAAACCAGAGTTCAAATTAGCAAGTAAAATAAAATAAAATAAAATGGACTCAAAAAGCTTTATGATACAGGCATACAATGCCCTTTACTCAAGAATGAATCTGTGGGAGAAAGATTTCTTCAAGTTCAAGATGTGGTTTTGGAAACATACTCAATTCAAGTAGTATACAGGCAATTTAATAAGACATTGTTTCAAAATTAAAAGAGAAAACAAAAAACAACAGATACAATTTAAAAGTAGAGCACGTTTCTGAGTTTAATTGCTAGTTAAAAAATATAGGTAAGAAATTAAATGATGGTTTCTCAAAAAAGTATAAGAAGAGCTATTATTGTCCCTCCACCATTTTATTCCTGGACACGCATGCAAATGACTTTAAACTAGGTGATCACACTCTTTGGTCCTCTATTCACAATAGCTAGAATATAGAATTAGCTTACATAATGGTTTTTAACTGATAAGTGGATAAAATATGTAAATTGATTATACAGGGTTCAGGAACCAGGTCCCCAAGAAAAACACTGTATGTTTTCTGTCACATACAAATCCTAAATTTAAAATTTTAAGATTTACATATTTAAATTGAAATAAAAACTTCCAAAGGTCAGGGAGAAAGAGAGAGAGAGAGAAAGAGAGAAAGAGAGAGAGAGAGAGAGAGAGAGAGAGAGAGAGAGAGAGAGAGAGAGAGAAATGATATATGAGGTATGTGTGTGTATATCTATGTAGAGAGCATTATGGGTGGATATGGGGAGAGAAAAATACATGTGATATAAAATGTGATATGAAATTAAATATGGAGAATACTAGAGTCATAAACATTTAATCTGGGATGAGGCAGAGAGATAGGAATCAATCAAAACTAAGACTTGGACATCCACATAGAAACCTACTAATGTATAATACAACTAAACAAAAAGATCATTTAAAATGATGCGGGTCAAATTAGTTCTCTTCAGCGTTGATAATAATTCTTTCAGAAGTGGCAGGATTTTAAAGAAAACCCCAGTGCCATGTTGTGAAATACATCCCTATGAATGTGATTCAGAAAGCCAGCAGAACAAATGAAGTATATGCTATTGCCACTGCTTCTGGTTACTAACCAGAATTAGATGGTAAAATACTATTCCTGAAGGTACCACACACTTTGGAAATAGGACACTAAAAAATAAGGCTGGAATTGAGCTCAATATTAATTTTTTTTTCTGGCTGGAGTTCATAAGGTCAAAAGGCGGTAAGAGTAAAAGTCATTTCTAGTTTTGTTAATGTGTGGACCATGGGAACAACAACTGTAGTATCCCAAGAAAGAAGTACTTAATGGTATAATAATGGCATGGTTGTAATGGAAGCAACCAATATCTTTCTGACTGAATTTGTGGTCAACTCCATAAGAGTAAATATGCCTGGCATTGTAAGCCTGTTTGCAATCCTTACATGAAATGGATTGCTGCTGCATTCTTTTGTAAAATGGAATGTATCTAAAGTGACTTCTAAATAGTCATTTTTTTTTTATTCTCATAGACTGGTGCTATCATTATCCTGGCACATAGACATTTGTTTTTGCACAGGGAGTTTGTTAATGTAAAGACTGGCTGTTAAGCAAAGTGCTGAGAGCAAATGACTCAGACGTAAATGAGACATCCTCTCAGGCTATGAAAATAGAGACAAGGATTTTTAAGAGCCAAAGGATAAAGAAAATTTTTGTAGAAATATTAATTTGTGATATATTGTATAAGATTAATATTTGTTGAGGGGTATATAAACAGTTATTATACAAATTAAAGACAATTTTTGGGGAGAGGAACTGTTTTATGCTGGGCTTTTGATTTGCTCCCCAGAACTCAGGAACAGGGGCAGAAGTTGGTGTTCTCTGGGTCTTGATTGATTTTGTCTATGCTCCGTAAGGCTTTTTAAATAACATCTAAATCTCACTACAGAAGATCTTTCAGAAATGCTATGCTATCTTCTAGATATGTAATGCCTCTTATATAACATAAAGCAGATGAGGTTATCTGAAGAAGATCTGGGGGGGAGAGGAAAAGGCAGAAGACAGTCAAGTTAGGAAAATAAAGAATAAATATGATTTGGAGTATAAAAAAGAGTTATAGGGGACCAAAATGATTACTATATATCCTATACATACATACTATACATACAAATATAAATAAAAATGGAGACAAAAGCACAAAAATTGAAAAAGTAATGAATATAAAAAGAGAAGGGTTCCTTTGAAAACAAAATTAGCCAAATTTAGTTTAAACGAAATATATATATATATATATATATATAAAATCACCTTAAGATAATTAAAAATATTAGGCTATTATAAAATGATTATTTAAATGTATATGAAAAAGTATTATGCACTAATATATTTACCTTTACAAGGAAGTATATTAAAAGGAATAACAGATATAAATGCCTATGCTCACAAATAGCTGGATTTATTTAGATATAATGGATAACTAGAATTACCAAGTAATGAAAAAATAGCTGCATTGTTAAATATGTGAGAAATAGGTCCGCATTGTTCCAAATGTACTCTATAGTAGATTTGTTTGGAAAAGGATTTTAATATCTTTTAAAAATTAACCAATAAATATTAGAAATATAGGACTTTGGGAACACCTGCCGCCTGCCCAGCGGTGGGTGGGGGGTGGATGGGGAGTTGTGGAGAAGAGAGAATGTCCTGATGTGTTGGGAGGGGGAAAGGACCTTGAATAAGGATATACAGGATAGAAAGTGTGACTTCTTTGTTCATAATAATAAAATAAATAAATAAATAAATAAGTAAAAAAAAGAAATAATTTTAATGAAATACTAAAATTTTAATTTTTGTTGTTGTTTTACACAAAGTCTTCCTATGTAGCCCTGGCAGTTCTGGAACTTGCTATGTAGATCAGGCTGGCCTCAAAATTATGGTGCTCTGTCTATATCAGAATCTTCTTAAAACTAGCCAAATTTAAGAACCACTGAGCTCCATTGTCTTAAACATCACAAGATGCAAACCACAATTATATTCAAAATATGGTGACTTTTAACTCCATACATCATTCTCAGTACTTTTAAAATCAGAAACAGAAATTATATTTTGTTAGTCTATATAAAATATGTGTTATTGGTTTCATTTGGAAAAACTCTGATTCAAGAAATCCAAAAGAAAACATTATACATTGAACTTCCTGTTTCTAAGGTGGACTAATTAAGCCTGGTTATTAATCTTAATCAAAGTTTATATTAACATGAAACAACTATAAATTTTAAAAAATATCTGAGGTGGTAAAGGGAGAAATGTAATTAGAATCTATAGAAATAAAAATATCTGCATTTTAAAACATTTGTCAAGATGTCTAGCAGTCTTCCTCAGTGCCTTTCTTCATGGTCTTTTGTCACTCTTTAAGTGTATCTTTAACACAAAAATTGAAGCAACCATAAGGGCAAAGAAAAACATTAAGGGAAACAACAGAGTGATTGAAAATCCATTGTAAGAGTTGCTGGTCCTATTAAACATCTACAGTCATTTACTAGAACCAGATCCTCTAGTGCCTTAAAGAAGGGCAGCAATAGAAGCAGGGCTGGAGCTAATTTTATGGACACTGTCTTTCCCAAAGAGAAGAACACTTATCTCAGAAAAATGGAAAGAAACCAGACTTTGCAAGTCAACTTTTTATCATAGTTATTTCCACTTTGTTAGTTTCTAGGAACAAAGAGAATCAGTTCCATATGCGTTATTTTTATTCTAGGTTGTTAATTCAAAAAGTTCAAATATTTGGAATTTTATTTTTATTATGGGCCATCTTTTTAAACAACCCAGAATATTACTCCATTTTATTAAGAAGAAAACATGTTTTCAAAATATACAACATATTTGAGTAAGTATTCAATTATTTCAGAGCTATAATGACTCTATTAATCAGTTTTTATCTACTGAACAAAAACTTCCATGTGATTTGAATGGAGATATCACTTCTATTTGTTTTAGATTGGACAAGGAACTCTCAGTCCAATATTTTATTGTGAGTAACCTTTCCAAACAACACAAAATATTACTCTACTTTATCTTTATTTACATAAAAAAGAAAACATTCCTTTCCAAATATGTAAAACAGTCAAGATAAATATCTGAAACACCAATTACTCTATTAGTCAATTTCTGTTCAGTGTATAAAAATTGTCATGTGATTTCAGTAAAGCTACAAACTATTTGCTTGAGATTTTTTTGAGGAACATTATGCCATGTTTTCATTATACCTCAATTTTCCTAAACAATGAGAAGTATTACTCTAATGTACATTTACACTAAAGAAAACTATGTTCTTTTCCAAATATACAAATATTCAAGATACATAGATAAATACATAGTGTTTTTATTGTTACAGTGACTCTATTTGTCAATTTTTACCTTATTGTTATGAAAACTTCCATTGATTTCTGTATAGATACAACCTGAATTAGTTTTGTGTATACTATTTAAGGAGCATTTAAGCAAGTAATTATTTTTAAATTGTAGGCTATACTGGATTAGAAAGTATTTCTAATAATTGAATATACTAAAAGAAGAGCTATAAGAAAACTATTCTAAATAACCAATACTTATTTTAAACTCAGAAATAGATTATTGTATTTAAGAGCAAAATTATCTGAGGCTTATAACTAACTGTAAATGACAACAGACTTTTAAAATAGCATCAGCTACCCCATACATCTGGGTTATAAAGTCTTGTTATGCCTTGTGATATAATAATGTGATAATAAATGATACAATAATGACCCTAATGATCTGAAAATGAAACAACACAATGTTTTTAAATTCTTAAATTTAAAAACATCTTTAAAATGTTTTTAAGTTCTTCTAATTAAAAACATACATGGGATTACATTACAAAGCAGAGTCAAATCTTTCGTTGAAGCCAAAGGAGGGCAAAGTAGAAAAACAGTTACATAGAAACTTAGGACACTAGGATGTCTTCCTGGGTAGGTCTATGAACTACAGATGTTCAGGTCTGTGAACTCAATGCCAAAAGTTGGCAAGAACTAAGAAATGAAGCATATTATCATGAAAATACAACCTTTTTCTTTTTCATTGAAGTTAATTCATTCAAATAATACATTTTTTACAATTTATCTTACTATTGCAGAAAACATTTTAAAAGAAAATAGTGTCATAACACAAACCTACTTTGGTAGAGGGCCATTTTTACTCAGTTTCTATCCCCTAATTTATCTACTTAATGGCATAAAATATGCAGATTACTTACTATTACCAGCCAGAAGTACATCTTTGAAAGAACAGAACTCTTGATATTAAATTATTCTCATTCCCTACTGTGGTGAATTTCGGTGAGTTCAAGGCTAACTACCTCTTAACCTGGATGGGATACAGCTGGGCAAAGAAGGTATTTAGGGAAGGCTTAGGAATACTGCAGGCATTAGAAGTGACCAGGAGCAAGGCTGAGGAAGCTGGAAGATAGCTGGGTGAGATTTCACTGTGGTGTTTCACTCTTTGATATTTCACCCCAATTTGTTCATTTTTTTATTTTTTTGAGCACCCACTTTTTATTTCAAAGAAGTTTATCTGCAAGCATAACAGTGGAAAACATACACAAGTATTTGTAAGTTAAGTAAGAAAATACTTAGTATGTTCACCAAGGCTAATTATTTTCTGCAACTGACAACAGTTTTTCTATTTTTGTTTTTATGGTGGCTTATTTGTTGATTTTGAGCTTAAGTAAGTAGATGTAACTTGTGATTACTATTTTTAAAAAACAAGTGCCTGGGTTGTGATGGTGAGGCATTTGTAGGATTGTGGTAGTGGGATCCTTCAACAATAAAAATTGTTAATTACTGCCATTCTGGCTTTGAAAGACATTCCAAGCTGGACTAACAGGTTCAGCTAACAAAATGTAAATTACAGGATTTAAATTTTGTTCTCAACTTTCTGCAACAGGAATTGAGTTAACTGTAATTCTTGTCTATGGTGGGACAGCCGTGAATTGAGAGCATATAGAACTAGCATTCTGAGGTTATCAACCTAACAAGTCAGAGCATATAATGTTATATATTGCTAAGTCATAAATGTTGTCTGGTATTTGTGAATGGGATCTGTGCCATTAATTTGTATTATGCAAAGAAGGGATATAGTACACATAATATTTTTATCTGAGGGGTCATGTTTATGAGTGAAATTGTCATATGAGAAAACCTGGTCCCTTCTGCCAGTAGGAGCTAGGTTAATGTACACTGTTTTTTTGTTTGTTTGGTTGGTTTTGGTTTTAATTTTTCTTTTCTTTTTTTTTTTTTTTTTTTTTTTTTTTTTTTTTTTTTTTTTTTTTTTTTTTTTTTTTTTTTTTTTTTTTTTTTTTTTTTTTTTTTTTTTTTTGACTTTTCCAGACAGGGTTTCTCTGTGTTAATAGCCCTGGCTGTCCTTGAATTCGCTCTGTAGACGGGGATGACTGCCTCTACCTCCTGAGTGCTGGAATTAAAGGCCTGCACCACCATTTTCCAGCTTTTTGAGACTTCTCTGCACTGGTTTTCATCCTGGCTACACCAGTTTCCAATCCCACCAACAGTGAAGGAAAGTTCCTTTTCCCACAGCTCTCGGCATTTGTTGTCAGTTTGGTTGATCTTTGCCATTCTGGCTGTGGTAAGATGAAATCTCAAGGCTGTTTTGATTTGCCTTTCCCTAATTGCTAGGGATGGAGAACATGTTTTTAAGATATTTCTTTTTTATTATTATTATGAATAAAGTCACATTTTCTATCCATGTACATCCTTATTCAAGGTCTCTTTCCTCTCCCGCCCCTCCAGTCACTCTCTTTTTTCTACATCTCCCCATCTCCTCTCCAGCATGGGCAGGAGGCCCCAAGGTTCCAATATTGCTCATTTCTTAGCAATTTTCATTTTTTTCTTTTGAGAATTCTCTATTCAGGTCCCAGGTCCAGTTTTGGAAGGGTGGCTTATTTTTTGTGAGTTCTTTATATATTTTGGATATTAATCCCAAATCAGATGAGTAGCTAGCAAAGATCCTCTTCCATTCCATGACCTTCCTCCTTACCCACTTGATTGTTTAACTTTTAAGTTCCACTTGCCAGTCATTGGCCTTTACTTCTTGGGCAAATGGAGATCTCTTCAGAAAGTCTTTTTCCACACCTACAGCATGTCAGGTACTGGCTGCTTCTGTTTTCTCCTGACAGTTTTAGGTTTCAGATTTAAGTCTTTTGTACATGTGGAATTAGTTTTTTTAGGAAGGTGCTAGATACAGGTCTAATTTAATTCTTCTGCATTTATTCATCCAGTTTCCCAGCACCAGTTGTTGAAGATGCCTCCTTTTGTCCAGTTTATTTTTGTTATCTTTGTCAAATATTAAATGACTGAAGCTACATGTCCTCAGGTTTCGTTCTGTGATTTGTTCTCGTGGTCTACATGTTTGTCTTTGACTAGTTCCATATTGCTTCATTATTAAGACTCTATAATATATCATAATAAGATATGGAACTGTACCCCCTCCCACATTCTTCTTTTTGCTCGGGATTGTTTAGTTTATCCAAGGTCTTAGTTCCATAAAAATTTTAGGATTTTTTTTTTTCAGGGCGATGCTTCTGTGAAGAATGAGTGGGGATTTTGATGAGATTGCATTTGATTTGTAAATAATTTTTGGTAGAGTGGCCATTTTCACAATATTAATTTTACCAATCAGTGAGCATGGAATGTCTTTTCCTTTTATTTTTTTTAAATTTTAAATTTATTTTTGAATAAAGTCTCATTTTTTATCCATGTACCTCCTTGTTCAAACTCCCTTCCCCCTTCTACCCCTCCCAGTCACTCTCTCTTCTCCCCACTTCTTCATCTCCTCCCCAGCAAGGGCAGGAGGTTCCAAGGTTCCTAGATGGCTAAGTTCAGCATCCACTCCAGGCAAATCTGCTTTCCTCACCCCAACATCAAGACTGGGTCAGGTGTTCCTCTGGTGGAAATGAGCTCCAAGGTGCCAGTCCAAGGTGCTTTGGATCCCAAGCTGTTCAGTGATTGTGGTTTACAACTTGGGTGTGTTTTTCTTTTTATTTAAAGTCCACTAATGAGTGAGTACATCCCCTGCTTATCTTTCTGGGTTTGTGATACCTCACTCAGGAGGATATTCTCCAAATCCATCCATTTGCCTACGAATTTTAGGATATCATTTTTTCTTACTGCTGAGTAGTAAGTACTTCATTGTGTAGATGTACCACTGTTTTTTCATCCATTCTTCAGTTGAAGGGCATCTAGGTTGTTTCCACGTTATTACTATTATGAATAACGCTGCTATGAACATAGTTGAACTAATGCTTTTGGGTTGTGAATGTCCATCTTTAGGGTATATGCCCAATAGTGGTATTGCTGGGTCCTTGGGGAGATTGATTCCCAGTTTTCTGGGAAACCACCATATTGCATTCAAGAGTGGCTGAACAAGCTGACACTCCCACCAACAATGGAGTAGTGTTCCCCTTGCTCTGCAACCTCTCCAGCATAGGCTGTTATCTGTTTCTTTTATCTTAGCCATTCTGACAGGTGTAAGGTGGTATCTCAAAGTTGTTTTGATTTACATTTCTCTGATGGCTAAAGATGTTGAGCACTTTTTGAATTTCCCTTCAGCCATTCCTAGTTCTTCTGCTGAGAATTTCCTTTTTAATTTTGATCCCCATTATTTTACCCTAATTTAAATACAAGTTGATTTACTTTGAGCAGTGATTTAGAAATCACTATGTATGTTGATGCTATAGTAGTTAATGTCTCTTGGAAGAGATATGAGAATGCATGTTTTATTGCCAGGGATTGCTGTTATAAATGCTTGTGAAAAAAATCATTTATGTCTGTTTTGACCTTCTTCTTAAAATGTTTATAATTCTCTTATGATTGTAAAATATGTGAATTATCATCTGTAATGAATTTATTCAATGAAATATTAGATTTGTTACAAAGTTACCAACTTTGAATTGGCATTTTTTTGTTTGTTTATTTTTAAAGTTGAAACTGTGTGGCTGTGAAATGGCTTGTACGAATATGAAGTCTAGAATTCAGACCTTGATGTTTTTGTGGGCTTTTTTTGTTTGTTTGTTTTAACTCTTTTGGGTGTTCTACCACCAGCTACCAAATAATTAACACTTTGAGGCTTATTCTTGATCATAAATACCTGGCCTTAGTTTGGCTTGTTTCTATCTAGAGGTTTTTTTTTTTTTTTTTTTATCCTAAATTATACAGTTTATTTTTTGCCTCTGGAACTTTTCTTTCTATATACTTTTCTTTATATCTTTCCCCATGGCTTGCTGTGTAGCTGGGTATGTACCCCCTGGTGTCCTTCTTCTCTGGTTCTTTCTGTTTTCCCAGATTTCTTTTTCTGTTTATTTTCACTGCCTGACAGTTTCACTAATTCATTCTCCTGCATCACTATTAGCCATTTAGCTCTTTACTAGACCATCAGGTGTTTTATACAGGCACAGTAACATAGCTTCACAGAGTAAAACAAAATCAACAGAAACAAAATCAACACATCTTTACATCATTAAACAAATATTCTATAACAGACTCTTGCATCCAATTAGAAAGCAAGATTTGGCATACCCTGCAAGTAAGCCACAGAACAGGAAGCTGAGATAAGAGGACTTCCAATTTTAATGGCCAGTAAGTCCAACCTACCCCTGTGCCCGTAGTTGAATGAGAGGCTGACACTCTAAAAATAAGGGCAGATCACTTTAAGAGAAAAATGAAATGTCAGCCTCTGAACTACACATGTATGAACATACTGCACACACACATATAAATGATAATGACATCAGACTGGACCCACCTCCTATTTATCTCACCATGTCTAAGAACTTTGTGTCCTGTGCTTCACATACTACATATTTACAGTGTTTTTCCTAATTCAAAATTATCTAATTATGAATAATATTAGGAATATATTCAGAGAAATATAATATCATCTGTGACAGAATATAAAGAAAATTAGAGAAATTGATACTTAGTTATTTTCCTTATGGTTCTGAGGTAGTTTTAGGGGCCTTTGAATTTTGAAAGATCAGAATCACCATAGAACTTTGGTAGGAAGAAGTGAGAGTGACTGGGAGGGGCAGGAGGGGGAAGGGTGTTTGAACAAGGGGATACATGGATAAAAAATGAGACTTTATTAAAAAAATTACAAAAAAAGAACTTGGGTCTTGTACATAGAAGAGCAAAGATTAAATAAAAACAAAATCCTTACAATAAATAGATATTGTTGCCAAAAAATAAAAATAAACATGTGCTTTTATAATACATTTAATATTTAAATTAAATTTAAATTATATTTAATATATATTTAAGGAGTCTTTTGAGAGCTATATCCCCTTGCAATACTAATTCATCTCTGGATTCATGGGATTTAGATGAATCTTTATGGTTAGACCAATCATGTTTACAAGTAACTTAATAAGAAAGTATGTCCTAGCATCATAGTCCATAGATGTATACATAGTATGATGTTAAAACTGATTGAATTGAAGTGATTGACGTTTTATTAGTGGCTATTTTACATATATATCTATATTTGTTAAAAATCCTAAATTATATCTGCATAGCTGTTTTTTAGTATAAAACAAACATGTTAATCATTAAAAATTATGTTTTCAAACTCTTAAGGTTTCATCCACTTTTATAAAATAGTACTTTTGTGCTTTGATTCAATAGCTTGACTATTTCTACTGTATACACCTTTATTAAAACATCACACTATCCCAACCAAATACATAACTATTAGTTTATTAATTCAACTAAAACAGGAGAAAAATTACTTTTTATTGTCAAGTTATCAATATGTTGAATAGCCAGTATCAGTTTTTATTCTGCATAGTTTGGATTTTTTTTCTTTAAAAAATGCTTAAATAGCAGCTGAGGATGTTCAACTGCCTTGGGAAAACCAAGGTGCACACTTATACATCTTTACTTAGAATGAGAGCATGCCATCTATCAGCTCACACCTTTTTCTCTAAACCTGTTTTGACGTACTATATTTCAAAATTAAGACATGTGGGAATATAACTCTATATTTATGTGTGGTGTGTGTGTGTGTGTGTGTGTGTGTGTGTGTGTGTGTGTGTGTGTGTGTGGTGTTATGACAGTGTCAGGAATGGAGTGAGTAATGACACAGTAAATTGAAGTCATCTGCTTATTTTCCACATGCTTGGTTAGGGCAAGCTGCTCCTTAGGAATTTCTCCCATGTTCCTCTGACTGTAACCTTGACCCTAAGAGTTCCATCCTGCAAAGGCAAATGGAGCCACTCTTGAGAAAAAGCTATATAACTAATTTATCTATGCTCTAATTCTCTATAAATAGAATATTTTTGTAGCATGTTGTCAGTAGCTATAGTCATGTGCCATTCTTAATGTATGTTCTACATTGCTTAGATCAAGATAAGAAAGAAAAAAAAAAAAAACCCAGCTTGCTATTGCATAGGCACAGTTAACACCAAAGTATGAAGAAGTTCGTACACAAATAATCAAAATTAGAATTATCAGGGCTCAACGGGATGTACCTCATCAGGAGAAGGCACCTTCTAACAAGCCTGATTATGTGAATTTGATCCCTGGGTCCCACATGTTAGAAGGAGAGAACTGACCTCCATATATGGACCATGGAATGCCCCAATCTTCACTCCAAATAAGAAAAATTTAAAAAGTTATTTTGTGACTATTTCACCAAGTCGGTTGCTATCTAATCTAATTATCTTGAGCCAAAGGAAAAACAACTATTCCACCAAGTATTTGGATACTTAGTTTCTTTGACAATGTTCTGAAATTTATGCTTCATTTATTTTGGATTGTATTCAATTTAAGTAAATAACTATATGTTTATGGTAACGTGTCTTATACATTATAAAAAGACCACTATCATTTTTCTGCTTACAGAATGAAGTTTAGCACATCAGTATAAATAGCATCACTAAACTGTAAGTTAAGATGTGCTTTGTGTTCCTATTCTGACCTCTAAATAACTGTGTGGTGAACTTGACCAGGTCATTTGATCTCTCTGACCTTCATTTCCTCTCAAATTAGAAATGAGATTTTGGTCATTCTTAAGGTCACTTAAAATGAAAAACTTCTATTAGCCATTTTGCCTCAGTACAGAACCATAAATATTTATTTGTTGGTCATACGGAATGAAGTAAGAGGTTATGCTGTCCAATTTTGATGACACTATTTGAAGTAGCTTTTCTGCTTGCTTCTAGAAGCATTGGAAGGGTGCTGACAGCATGCCTGGCTCTTTCTGGATAAATTTTCACCATTACTTCTTGACATTTTGTCTTCAAAAGATTTGTTACAAGAAGATTTGACAGTTCAGCAAGAAGTATGGGTTTTTTTGCTTATTTAAATATATACTGGATACATAAGTACATAGTCTTTGTATCACCTTGCAGGGTTTTCACTTGGCACATACATCTATGCTATTTTTGAAAATACTCACTGTTTTAGCTATTAGTAGCTGGGATCATATACAAATAAAATCAAATTCACTTAAAGCTAACCTCTGGATAGTTTCTTCTACCAGGCAGGTATAAGAATTCTTTTCATTATATATTATTTTTAGATTATAATGTAATCACATTTTCTTTATTCCCTTTTATTCCTTCATATTCTCTCAAGCACTCCTCCTTGCTATTTTTCAAATTCACAACCTTTTTTTTTAAAAAAATAATTGTTACATTCATATATGCATGTGTATATGCATATATATTTAAATAGCAACTACTAAGTCTAAGATGTTATTTGTATATGTCTCCTAAGTATTTAGAATGACATGACTTCAGGTATCTATCCAAAGCACTTTGGATTTTTTTTTTTTTTTGGAAATTGTCTATCTCTGCGGATTTCAAGCAGGCACCCACATTTATCAATTAGGAGGAGATGCTTATCTAACTGGCATTCAAATTTTGATGTTTTTTAAGGAAAATTATATAAAAATAACAAGTAGAAACATGAGAATGTCCTATACTAGCATTTTAACCTTGTCAGCTTGGTCTTTCAAAGAGTCAAATAAACTCAGCACTTACTGTTTTCTCCATAACTATTAATTTTCCTGGAAACAGATAATGCTGAAGAAGACACCAAGGCATGTAGAACAGCCATAGTCAGCAAAGTGACATGCCTTCCACACATCTTTCTGACACGGCCTCCTATTCAATCGTTCAAGTAGGTGTGGCAGTGTGAATGCCATTACTACATGACAGGACATGCCTGTCTTCTATGCCATTTGTTTCCACTCTGACTGAATTGTATTGTAATCATTTCTGAGACAAGCACCCTCAAAGGGAACTTTTTCTTCTTATTTTACATTTTAGAAACTTTGAGTACTGTGTGCCTTTAATCAGTCACTGATCAGTGATTCACGTTTTCATAACTATGTACATAAATAACTTATAATTAGATATATCACAGGGGAGTGATTTATTTAAACTCCAAGACAAGCTTCATTTTTAAGTTTTCATTTACTTGGCAAATACTGGAGCCTGTTCAACAGAAAGGAAAAGTAATATAAAATTTATGAGCAAAAAATCTATCTCTTACTGAAATGGCTTATATTAGCATCAGCTCTCCAATAAAAAAAAACACACACAAGAAATATTTCATTGTTTTACATCCCATGAATTGTCATTTTTTAAATGACATTGATAAGAAATTCTTCCTGCAATAAACTATTGATCTCACCCATCATAAAGGCATGTGGAACATGACATACTAACAAAGGAACAGTGGAGTGCCTACTTTCCCTTAATAATGTAGATACATCAATTATATTTGTTTCTAGGCAAGAAAGAAAAAAGATACCATCTCTTAATTTTTTTCTTATGGTCTTTATATTTACATTATGTTCAATATCCTGTAGAAAAAAAATGTGAAATAAAAAATGTAGAAATAGAATAAGTATGTTAAAATCATATAAACATTTTACACTAACTTCTAATAAATAATTAAAAAGCAATTTCTATTTGATCTTAAAAGAAGAATAAAATGACTAATGAGGCAATTGTTCCCAGGTTTTTATTCATGAATAGGAAGTATTTTAAGAAAAAGTTATTTTTCTCCATCAGGAAATCTGCCTGAAATCATTTTTGCCTACTAATTTGTGATTCAGAAAGGCCTAATAATGTGCTCTATTTTTAAATTTTCTTATATTCTTTTTCCAGGTAACTTTCCTTCTAGATGTTTGGTTGATTTTTTTTGTTTTTCTCCTCCTGAGAACTGAACCTAGGGGTATGACTTGTACTTAGCAGAATTCTGCCAATGAGCTGTATCCCCATTGGTTGGAGCAATTTCTATCCATTCCCTTCCAATCATGCTAAATGTCCAATCATTTCTATTGCTATGATAAAATACCCTGACCAAAAGAAATGTGTTTGTTTCAACTCACAGCTCTGTGGTAAGTCATTCTCCATCACAGGAGGAGGTCAGGAGAGGCAGGAACCTAGAGGCAGGAACTGGAGCAGACACCAAGGATGGAAGCCCCTTCATTGGTTTGTTCTTCACTGGCTGGCTCAGCCTAAACCTCATGTAACTCAGGACTATCTGTCCAAGTTTGTCATCATACCCTGAATGTCTGGGCTCTCCTCATCAACACTGATCTAGAATATGCATGACAGTTTACTTATAGGTTACTTTTTTCTTAATTGAAATAGAATTTTTTCATGGAATATATTTTAAATTATTATTTCTCCTGTCCCAACTCCTCCAAGATCCTCCCGACCAACATAAATCCATATATTTCTTCTCTCTTTCATTAGAAAACAAGGAGACATCTAAAAACTATGATAAAATCAAATCAGTCATCAAAAGTCAAAACAAACAGACAAATAAACAAAATATGGGGGAGAGATGAGACAGAGAGAGAGAGAGAGAGAGAGAGAGAGAGAGAGAGAGAGAGATTACCAGCAGTAGATGAACAACAAAATATATTCAATTGTATTTTTAGACTTTTTTTTCATAATGCTTTGATGCTTTCTTTGGATTTTTGTTTTTGCTTAGAGGTCTTCTGCATATATATTCTAGTTTCTGATTTTGTATCTTTAAGAGATTTCTATATGTACAAATCTCTGTGTGTGTGTGTGTGTGTGTGTGTGTGTGTTTCCTATAGGCTAATTTTAAACTGTCATTTTTCTCAATTAAGACTTCCTCTTCTTTAACATCTCTAGCTTGTGTCACATGTACAAAAACCAACCTGATACTAATAAAAACAGAATTTCAACTGAGGCAAAAATTCTCCAAAGTTTTGCTAAGGAATGTGCAAATGTTCCTAATATAAAAGCTAAAACAAAGAACAAAGAAATAAATTGTGGTAGAAATGTTCTTTGTATGATGTAAATAAAGCAACTGGTTTGACCTATGTAGAACACCATAAAAGTAAATAAAAAATCAAAGGAGAGAAAGGTAGATGGAGGGTGGAGTTATTCAATCTCCATCTGACCCCCAAAGAAGAGCCAAATAAAAAAATACAGGTGAGCTGTGGGCTGGGCCACATGGCAGACAAATTAATAAAAATAAAATAATTTAAGATAAAAGAGCTAGCTAATAATGTGCTTGAGACATGGGCCAAACAATGTAAAGTTAATATAAATATCTAATTCATTTCTTTAAAAGACAAAAATCACTGTGGGCCAAGTCCAAACTACCAGCACAAATGGGCCCAAAAAACCTTCTATAACAGATGGTGCCCCATGTTGGGTGCCAGATATTGCAGAAGATGTATATAATCTGGTAATATTTATTATTTTTAAAAACTTATGGTATAAAAAAATTTAGAGGGGGAGAGAAGGAAGCAACACTCAGGAGAGTGTCACAGAGTAGTGTTTTTTAACCACACTACAGGTTAAAAAGGGGCCGGGCTCTCTTTGTCTCAGGCTCTTTTTAGTTGACCACGCCCTGCCTGGCTCCAGTTTTTTGACATCATCAGAGTTTCCTTGAGTAGCTTCTAGTTTTCTGCTACAATAAATTTTGGTGAAGGAGAAAATAACTAGAATAGGTTTAAATATGATACTGAATAAATTAAACAGGAGCTATTTGCCTCAATGTCAGAGTGAATCATGAGCAGTCTGGTTGAAGCACTGAGGCCAAAAATGACAGTAAGCTATTGATGTCTCAGCAAACATTTCCTGAAGAACAGGAAAAGGCAGAGTAGATAGAACAGAGGCAGTTTGACCTGAAGTTAGTAGACAATAGTGGTCACTCTGAGCTGTGAATGTCTTTTTTTACAGCTTTGAGTCTGTGTCTTAAAAATAAAGACATGAAATTTTATGGTCCTTATAGGAGCTAATATTAGATCCTTTGGACCTAATAGGTCCTAGTATTTGTTTTTTTTTACTGAATACTAAATGGGAGAGCTGGAGGAGCTGGAGGAGCTGGAGTATATTGAACAGTGTATGTTACTACTGCTCTTCAAAGTGGCAGAGAGTAGGTATGTAGGGAAAGAATGATGTGGAATCTCTGGGGTCATTATGTGGTCATCCTGACCTGTCCTTTCTGAGGAAGACATAGAAACTAGTTAGGTAGGTGAGTGGAAAAGTCTCAGGCTGCTGGTTGAGAAGATTGATAGGGTACTCTTGATATAGTCCCTCAAGTGAGTCCTCAATGTCCAAGAAACAAACCTTTACTACTTGTTAAAATATTTATGTAATTGCACAGAAAATGAAGACATGATTTATGACATGGTGTATCCCTAATACATAATATGAGGATAATATAAATGTATAGAAATTCTGATCTAAAACATTAAATAAATATTTATTTCATTCCTCTCTTGACTTTGATAGAAAAATACTAAAAAATTTCTCTTTGGCAAATATGAAGATGATTTTGATTATCAGCTTTACAATATTTAAGATCACCTAAGAAATAAAACTAGAGACATCTATAAGCTCATTTCTAGGGACTATTAGCTAAGAAGTCTCACCTTCAAAGTAGAGAACATTTTCCAACAGATGTAAATGTGCACAGGAACACCAGTGTGAATGTGGCTACTTTTATGTCTCTGACAGTAAGTTCACATAGAGCTAACATCACAGAGCAGTATCTTTGACTTTGCAACAGAACTGCATCACTAGACACTCTCCTAAGATCCTCCAAACTATCAGTGCTGAGTCATGAGCATGGAGGTAGCCAATTTCCTGGACTGAAACAGTCCCAAATCTCAGGCCCAGCATGAAGACAGTCACAATGTAACTACCCATTTCCCCCATGCAAACCAATCTGTCTCCTCTTATAATATGCATACATTAAAGGGGTCCTGTTCATTCATAGAACACTATCTAACAACAAAGAAAAGAGTCTAGCCCCAATTATATACTCATGTTGTCATGAGCCATTCTCTTCCTCACCAAAGGAAATGTTCCATGCTGGAAGAAATTGTTCATATCAGTTTTCCATGTATTTTAAGAGAATAGAATGAATGCAATGTTTGCCATTTCTCTATTCATCTGTGGTGGCTGCTGTATGACATATCAAATGTAAAGAAAGAGCATGCTTCTGAAGCATTGATAGCTATCCCACTAAGAAAAAATCTAATTAGCCTCAAGCAAAGTATTTGTTCAATTCTTTTTCTTTTTTAAAATAAAATTCAGTTGTATAAGAATAAAAAAAAGAAAGAGCATGCATTGAAAATATATCATCATTTCTTTCAAAACATGCCCTTAATATTAACACACTATTTTTTAATAAATAAATTTATTTACTTATTTTTACATCCCTACCACTTTGCTCTCTCTCCTTTCCTTCCAGACCCACCCCACTCCCCCTGAATTTTCTTATTTATAAAATGTGAAACTTTGAAATTGTACTTTTTCTTTCTTAACCTTCATATCAAGGATTAACTAAGCATTCTCCTGTCTAGCCCTGTTGGTTTTATCTAGTTATACTTTATGTAGGGATTTTATTGCTCTATAAAGATTAAGCTGCAATTTTCTTTTTTTTCATAATTTCATGATTTTCTGTCTAATGATCTATTCCATTTTCCTTCCAATTATAACAAACTAATTGTTTATTAGTTCTTTGAGAATTTCCTACAAAATACTTTGGTCATCATCATGCTGTCTCCTCCAAGTCTTTTCAGAACCACCTCCCTCTTTTCTTCCATTCTCACTCAACTTTGTGACCCGCCAAGGCCAACTTGTATGATCCAAATATTAGATGGGTGGGCTTGCACTGGAGCATGGTGAATTTATCAACAGCTATGCATTCCTTTTATAGTTCTTCCAACTTCACCAGTTCATTTTCTTAATATGCAAGTCCAGCCTGCCTGTTTCTTTGCTCATAACTTAGACAATGGCCAGTACTTGAGTTCAAGTTCTTCTTCAGACCAAATTTCAAAAACTCCCTTCTGTGCCTTCAGTTCTTTCTCATTCCAGGCTAGACATTCTCACCCTAAATTTAAGAAGAACCAGATTAGGTAATTTTGTTTATTTTATTTCTCATCATTCTGTTCAGTACCACTCCTTGCACCTTGCTTTAACAACCCATAAACTCTGTATCTCTAAAGGCCAATATTATCAATACCAAATACAAATATTACTTCATAAACTGCCCTTTTAGATATCAAACCCTCTTTTCCCTCCTTTTGCTTTTTGTTTTCCATAACATAAAATTTCTGCAAAAAGATATATTTTATTCATATGCAGATGCCCTTGATTTCCAATTTATATTGTTCTGATAAAATGAAACACCATTATAAATTATAGTATCATGAGTAAAAAAATAATGTACTAATCCCCTAACCTAGTGAATATCCTTGCTTAGCAACATGGTTGATTGGGATTGTCTGCTTCTTCTTCTGGTGAGAGAACTGTCTTCTTCTGATCAGTGCACTGTTATCGTACATGCTACTATTGCGGAAAAGTTCTAAATTTATATCCTGCTTCTTAAGAATGTTTAACACATTTGGACTACTCTAAAAATTAAAAAAAAAAACAAATTAAATTATTTTAAATCTGATATCATATATAATCATTTGTGAACTTACTAGGATTGCAAATATCTAATAGTATTGGCAATAAATTCACTAGAACTGTTCCAATCTGGTTTCCTTTCTCCACTGGACACTTGGTGACTCATAGAGAATTGTTGCACACCAACCAAAGCAATGAAGTAAATGAACACTGCAAGTGCTTGTCTTTTTATCATAAAAATTCATGAAGATGCTACAGTAGCAATTCAATGACTGTTCATAGGTATAGTTCTGTCTTCTATTAAAAAATAAATAATAATCACAGTAACATTTTTATGTTAAAGGAAACAATTACACAGACTAGTTATATAAAGAATTGTCTAATTGTGCCTTCCCTTTCTATCTATACTGAGGTCTTTTACAATTTCAATGCTCTCACTCTTGTTATTTAGAGGAAAGATAGTAGAACCATTATCTAGTCCTCAGTTGCTTTCCAGCTTAAGATCATTTCATTTGAATATACTTAGAATTCCATGTAGCAAGCACATTAAGAGAATTACATCTTCCCTCAAAGCAGGCTCATCTTCCTTCGGGCAAAACCAATAACCAACCACCATGATATTTAAGCTTACTAAGTTTAGAGCCTTTTTGGAAGGACCATTTAAAGATTTCAAAAATTTATTTGCTATAATGAGATCATATATTCATTTTTGTGCCCCTTGAGATTTGTAGCATCAAGAACTTTACTGCAGAATAACAGAGAATAAATTTAAAAGTAAACTGCAAAGCATGTTGGAAAAGATATATCATTGGTCTTCCAAATAAAGCACCTGGTATTCCTGACAGGTAGCTATCTCACCAAAACCAGCTTAAGAGTTTCTAGTATAACAGCAGTAGCTTCTGAATATTAGTCCATAGCCTGATAGCCTAGGACAACTGACATAAGAGTGTACAAATGAGTTTAAAGTTTACATAGTAGCAGAATCATGGTCTGTTTTATTGAAATTAGAATGAGAATGATTAATTTTCTATATCAATTTAAGAAGGCATGAAATAATTGCTTAAATATGAAAAGCCTGGTTAGCAGTAGTAACAGAATGAAGAATGGATAGAAACATAGCCACTCAAACAACAAAGCTGTAACCCAGTGAAATTTTCTAATCAGTACAGCCAATATCTGCAACCTAGTCATATATATTAGGTGCAGCACAGAGGGAGGTTTCAAACTAACACTGGTAGGTAGTCTCTGCAGGTGAGAAGTCTTATGTTATTAACATTTGAGCTGAAGGGCTGCAGTTTCTAGTTTTTGCATATACTGATCAATCATTGATAAACACACTTGTTCATCTCCCAAAAAATGCTTTGCCACTCCTCTTGAGTTTGGCTCATATGAGTAATTATTTTACCAACTTACCATGGGCCAATTGGTTTCAGAGTCCTTGATAGGTTGTATTCATGTGAAAATACATATTCAATTAGAACTTTGCTCACTTATGGGTTTCTGTGCTCCCTACAAAGTATACAGAAAGAACATGTTCTGGAAGTAATGGTACAGACCGATAAAAATAAGCAGCACATAACAGTTGTAAAACCAGCAACAAAAGACCTTGAGTGCCAAATGTTAACCTCCAAGAGAGAAAAAAATATTTATATGAAAACATATATTTTATTTAAGAACAAACTGCTCTAGGAGGTAGAATTCAGGCAATATTGAGGAGGACCTAGATGTATAGGTTTAGGGTCTCAAGACCCTGAATGGGGCATGGCCAGCCCCTAGTAAGAACCTATTACATGCTGACCTTCCTTCTTGCTTGTTCCTGTGTTCTCAGAGAGAGAATTGGCACCATCACTGCGTGAGACAGTTCTACTCTCCAAAAATTGCCTTATGCCTCAATTTCTATCAGCTAGTGTTTATATATCCCCTTAATAAATATTATCCTTTATATAATTAATTACAAATTAATAATTTTGCAATATGCACGGGAAAATATTTTCTTTTATTTCATTTTATGTACTTGTTATTTTTGGTCATTCTTCAAATGTGAATCTTGATATCACTCTGGATTTTGGGTTTGAAATGCCTAAGCTTATATGTTTCTCCATAATAAAGTATGACTGTGCAAGCATCTACAGCTTTCTAAATTTTCATATGAACTATGGTGCCTTCTCATAACATCTATTTCTTTATTTACTTGTTTTTATTTCTTTTGTCTTAATTACTTTACTACTGCTGTGATAAGATACTGTGATCAGGTAGCTTATAAAAGAGTATACTGAGGATTGTATTCTAGAAGTTTAAGAATCCATGACCATCTTGTATGACAACAGTCAAAGAGACAGACATGGTGCTAAAACAGCAATTGATAGTGTACATATTGATGCAAGGTGAAGGAGCTAACTGGGAAAGGTGAGGGCTTTTTGAACTCTTAATTGCACCTCTAATGAGGACACACCTCCTAATCCTTCCCCAATAGTTCCACCAACTGGAGACAAAGCATTTAAATATATGATCCTATGAGGAACATTCTCCTTCAAACTCCTACATCTTTTTAGAACTCAGATAAATCTCAGTTCCAAGGTAGTTCATATAGTGAAATAATAGAATATGCAGGAAGCCAAAAATATAAATTTTGTTGATTCTTTTTTTGTCCTTTTTATTTTGTATTTATCAAAAAAAACAGTAAAATGAATTTAAAATGAGGAAACGTTAACAATAACTATAAAGAGGATAAGAATCATAAGCATGGCTTATCAACGGTGGTAATACAAATAAGATTGCTACACATATATTTACTTTGTGTTCAGCTTTCCCTCTGAATTTTTTTTCCATCCCTGTATATCCTTATTCAAGGTCCCTTCCCCCTCCCACCAATCTGGTCATTTTTCTTCTTTGCAACTTCCCATCCCCTCCCTGAGCAGGGAGCAGATAGTCCTATGGTCCCACTGACCCAATAATGCTTGGATCAGTCTCCACTCCTGGTCAAATCCAGTTTTGTCCCCCCTCCCTCAAGAGTGAGTCTGGTGTTCCTATAGTTGGAGTGGGGTTCGAAGGGTCAGTCCAGGGTGTTTCTGATCCCAAGCTGTTCAGTGGTTGTGGTTTGCTGCTTGGGCATGTTTGGCTTTTTTTCTTGTTTGTTTGTTTAGAGACCACTAGTGAGTGAGTACATCCCCTGCTTATCTCTCTGA